>DWAJ01003869.1:0-13941 GCA_018238005.1 Eurema mandarina
ATATAAGTACTGATTCATATATTGTTGTTGTAATATAGTGTTTAATCTTTATTTGAGTTTATGAAAAAACTTGAATATGTTCCTATATTATTGATTTTTATTCCAAGAAAAAGAAATACTCATTTTAAGTTACGTAATTCCAATGAATTTAGTTTTTGTTTATTTTTCTTAAAATAAAAAGTGATATTAATTACTAGTATTTTTTATTTTATTTGATATAGTACTGTAAGCAAACTATTACATTAAATAAAGTAAAATACAAAAAAACAGTGTCGCAATAAAACAGTTATTGAGTGTGAGTCATATTGACCTCACGTTATGCGGTGAGGGGTAAAAAATAACGTTATATATCTAGGGTTAGTGAAGATTTACATCTTTTCATCAATAATTTTATAAAACACAAAAGTAAATATGTTTTTATAAAGAATATTACACACACACAAATAAACCAACAGATAAAATATTCTAATTTACTAATTGAGTATTAAAAAAAATCTCACTCTATTTAAATATGTCCAGGGAATTGTGTCGCTTCTAACATTGCTTTCTGCTACTACGAGTACAAACACTCGCGGAAGTGTCAAAGATGTCCGTGATCTCTATGTCCAGATAGGTATCCACTACACCAGATCGGTAAGTCCTATATAACTATACATTCCCCAAAGTATGGAATAAAGTGGGGAATAAACGACCTATACATAAATAGATGTTTAACACCTTTAATCTTTTAGCGAATGAAATCATCAACTACACCGTCGTTAACGCAACTAACAATCTTTTAATGCGATTTATTTATTTGTAAGCTGAGTTCGTTCATTTTATTGGCGCGAGCGGAACCGTGCCACTTTAAAGTTGTTTAAGCCGTCTGATTCTATTAGCCACACTTAAATATTAAAGACATTCGATTCGCCTCGCATTAATCGTCACTGTTTATCTTTACTTGGACTCTTTGACTCCTGATTGCTTCCAATGTTTAATGAATTTGCTCTGATAAGTACGTGAGCTTACAGGGAATGTGTTTTTTATATCGTTGTTTGTTATGTACTTGTTTCATGGTTTATTTTTGGTTGCACAAATAGTGTGAAGTAAATGTAGACGTTGTATTACTAAACGCGCTTGATTATATCTATTAGAAACGTAATGTAGTCAGGTACGTTTTAAGAATAAAAAATAAGCTTTAGTTTCATGTTAATTAGAGATTATGATATGGCAATTAAACAAATGTATATTTCTAGTGTGGAAATCAAACCCATAACCCAGAAGGTTACCACAGCATAAAGCATTTTTATTTACACATGACACAAACACAGGTTTGTATTAAACAAAGGAACAATACATTATTATTATATGCATTATATATTAATAAAAATTCGAATAAGCTTACTACACAATATAAACAAATTATAAGGAACTATAACTTACTCAACCTTCCAAGAAAAAATAACTTAATAGTAATATAACACGATAATCTTCGTAACTTCTAACAGGAACAGTCTACATTAAAAGAAAACAATTTACGTCTCTTAATAAATCTCAATAAACGTTACCAAGAAACGAACATCTAATATCAATGCTTTTAAAAGAAAGATAATAAAAGCGAGATTCTTACAGCGTCCACTAACAGCCTAAGAGTAATTTGTACAGCCATTCGCGAGAAATATTTCGTACTGCTTGAAAATTACAATTTTGCTAAATGGTTCATGGAAAATTCATCTGAGTGTTTTGCTTATTTGTTACGACAACTTAACGAAATAGTTTAAGCCAATGTTTTCTTCTCATTATGGTTGTTATTAAATTGGTGATAGGTTATAGCACTGGTATAGTACGCGTCACGAATCTTTAGCGCTGAACGAAACCTGCGCAGATGTCAAAAATAAGGTATCGAGATAACGGCGCGCGTTCGATGGGTCGTCGGGTGCGCGAGCGTCGATTGGTTGTCCCAGTCGTGTTGTCTTTCTCGCACCAATACCTCAATTACGAGCGCGATTCTACCGATGCGCAGCTATTCTCGTCCAGCGCTAAACATAAATGACGCGTACTATACTTGGTATTGGTATGACAATCCAAAATGTTGGCTATAAAACGCTTTGACAAAGAATGCTTTAGAATACCTATGTGAGTGGTACATGAGATAGCTTCAGGGTTTTTTTTTATATAACGTCAAAACCTCCTGTAAATAGAAAAATAGCAAGGTAGTCTACAAATCTGACATTTATGTTTTGTAAGTAGATTGTCTAAAAAAAAATTTTGACAACGTAATTTCAGAATTAGAATGAAGAAATATTAATTTCAATATACTTTTAAAAAATAGCATATTTTATTAATGTCATAAGAAAGCGCACCTAAAATTAAACTTTTATAATTAACATGTAATGGAACGTCTTATTAATTTAAAACGAAGCATACAACGATTAACCTATGTAGTTAATTCAGCACGTTACACGAGCTGAATGCAAAGGTCAAAAGAAAATCTGGGGCATTAAATGTGGATCCTTTCACTTTGTAGGCTCACTGGGGTACGAGCTACGAACTTTATTTCACGTCTATCTATTAAAGTTATTTTATAAACTGGACCGAGTTCACAGACTCTTTGAGTTGCCTCCTTTGTACATTTTGTTACGAGCGGGCAAACGTTTTTATTTGATTGTAAAAAATGAACTAAAAGATTTGTTTTGTTAATTATTAGTTACGTAGCTTTTCCGTTAGGACAATAAAGCTAGATTGTGCATTGTACACCTGTACAGACAACTGACCTTTCGTTACTCATGTTATAATTTTTTTCAGTTTTAAGGCGATTCTTTAAGTTACTGAGATCGTCGGAAGCTTTAATATCTGATTAAAAAAATAAGATTAAAGAAACCCATAAGTATTTATAAATGTAAGATTATAAATTGAAGAAAAACTATAAAACTTTATAGTCAGCAAAAATATGTCTAGCTCAGTCTTCATTATAGGTTATATGAAATACAATTCACTATAATTTGCAAAGCAGATTTGCAGCGCGCCAAGTCAGTAACGCAATAAAGTCGGGAATATAAAATACATGTTTTTTAAGATCTAAACATGCAGCTAACAAGGTCTATTCATTCGTTTGAAGGTTTATTAGTCGCGGTTCAAACTTAAACGGATTAAATATCGCGCAATTCTGTGTGTGACTAGATTTGTAATTTCACTGGAAATTCATTTTTCTTGACTATCTTGTTTTCGAAATACATTTATAGCTAGGGAATATATTTCTGTACGTAATAAATTTACACAGTCAATTTTTTTATGAATAAAATGATTTCTTACTAAATAATTAAAGTTTTATTATGGTATAACCATGCCTTTCATTTATTATAAGAAAGCAGTCTTCCCTAACATTTACTTCTATAATAAAATTTTAAAAATTATTGTCGACGAGAAATGCTGCAATTTTATTACTCGGAAATGACGCCGTGGTTTATATTTTTAAATTAGAGTATTATGTTCTAAAGAGGTTTTATTACGAGCCGGAATGAGCTAACTATGTCACAAGAATATTTTGCTTTTTCGGTTGCAAATAATGTTGCTGCATTAAAATTGTAAAAAATAATATTATGATGTAAAGTAGAGATAGATAATATAAAACGTATAAATAATGATTGCATATAAAACTGATGCTAAAATAAAGTATCTTTTAATGTTTATACGAAAAATAATAAATCACGTCATGGTTACAACCTCAAAAGGATCAAAGCTAGATCATCCACAATTACTTTATTTGTAATACTATGTCTATTAAAGTGTTACTATGATCAACTTAGTTAAATAAAAAAAAATAGAGATATTTAACTTCAACTATCTTTGCTGAATAACGACTAAAATACTCGTATATTAGTCATCCTGGTAATTACGCTTTAAATAAATAATAAAATGGCATGCTGAATTGACCTCAAAAAATAGATTAATAAAACACTAGCACAGATAACGTATAATATGCTCAGATAACAGATGTTGTTTTCCGAATGTTCGTAACAGTGTTTTTCCATAAAATTGGCTCAACCCTTCCCTATTTACTCTCAATATACTTAAAATATGAGATCGTTAAATTGACGCTGGAGTTTCTCAGCACAACACGTAGTAATAAGAGGAGTAATAAAAAGGCGAGACGTTATTATTATACAACATTCGCAGCAAACAAAATAGACATGTAAAAATATTTTATGAGCTTACATTGCAATCGTAAATTATGTATGTGTGCCATTGAATATAAAGTGTACATCAGTGCTGAATATATTCTATGTTATACAGTTTTGATTTATTCCGAAAGTACCTACTCTGAATATTCTACGATGTTCTAGAACACTAGAAAACAATATATTATCTGTGGGACGTGATGTCGTTTTTTGTATTTTCTACGCTCGAATTTTATTAGATAGACATGTTTTCCAATAAGCTAACTAATGTTTTTTCACAAAATAAGATAATAAACATTTCTTAATGTTTCGTTTACGAGAAAAAAGATTATTTTAAGTACTATGTTTTGACAACGTTTGAAAACGAAGTTCTATACATTTATATTTATACATATGTTGTAAAACGAAACATACGTATATCACGTATCCCGCCTTTTTCCATGTACTCTTATTTCTATTTACTTGCATTCAGTTGTTTAATGTTTTGTAAGGTTGGTACCCCATAAATCACTCAGAACAAAAGGCGGGCGGCAACAGGAATAAAATGCAAAGGGAAAAAATTTATCTTTTTTTATTCTTTGCGGAATAGAAACGTCGCTATTACTCTTTTATCAGGAAGCCAATGGTTATTTTATTTTCTGTATCAACGCTGTTTCGTGATAATAAGCTTTGGGCTTTTTGGTTTTTTTACTATTTTTATTAACAAATGATTTAATAACGCAATGATATTTAATATAATATTATTATGATAACAATGATATTATGTAAAAGATATGTTATACCCATACAAATCAACTGAATAACGCCACGCCAACGCGATAGAAACGATATAAATGAAAAAACCAACAAGAAAAAAAGAGATAGTTTTGTTGCACTGGCAACTAATCACCTACAGGTAAGACGTCCTAATTAGGACGTTTTAGTGTCAAAATTTTGCTTTTATAACATATCTTTTTAATAAAATATCATTGTGATAACGCGTAATCTTACGGATAGTTTATACGATAGTTTTTAAAACCTATCAAAGTGAGGACTAAAAAAGATTTCAGTTCGAAAATTATTTAAACTTCTAAAAATTACTAAACGAAATTTTAATGTTTATTATAATAGTCGTATTATTTAACTTAGTAATATTTTTTTTAGTACGCTTAATCTTCATTGCATATGTAGCTACAAAGCGGTTCGCCAGTCATTTATAATTTTTACAACGTAAGCAGAAAATCTCCATAATTAAAACGCCATATCCAAGTAAGTTCCTATGTTAAACGCGCATTTGTTTAAGAGAACGAAACAATTATTCTTTTCAACCCGTAAATTTTCTTGTTTCGTTAACCGCATTGTTAAATACTTCGCAACGAATGTGGCTTTTGTAAGGTGGACTCATTTTTAGTGGAATCGCTTTAAGCCTTGAACTTAAAGCTTACAGTAAACAATAGTTATTTCAAAATGAAAATTTTTATATCCAAACTAATATAATAGATGCATACTTTTTATAGGATGAGTTACTTGGAATATTTGAACCACCTTTTTGTTTAACGTTTTGTTTTAATCGTAGTTTTAAGTTTGTATAGTACTACTGGTATCTTTGATAAATTATAATTTGGTAAATGCGTTTACCTGCCTAGTTTCTTACCTTCTTTTTATTACCTGAATAAAAAGTATTCTATATATATTAAATTGTATATGTTCATATTTGGTCCAATCTTTAATTCCCCCGAGAAAGAGGGTCTGTATACACATGCTAATGTTAAGCCTAATCTATTCAGTACTTTTTGCGTGAAAGAGTGACAAACTTCCTTATAAATTGTCTCATTTATAATATTACTAGCTGTTGCCCGCGACTCCGTCCGCGTGGAGTTTCATATACACTTTGACCACCCCTCATAACCCTTTTTTCACTTTAAAAGAAGCCTATGTTTTATCTCAGGCTCTAGAGTCTAGACCATCTGTCTACCAAATTTCATTACAATCGGTTCAGTAGTTTTCGCGTGAAAGCGTAACAGACAGACAGACAGAGTTACTTTCGCATTTATAATATTAAATGGGGATGAAGGATTATGACATATACAGACACACTACAGTAAATATTATGTCGACACAATAATATAATTTTTTTAAAACTTTATTTCTATTCAAGCTAAAGAAACCGAAAATAATCTCGTGACCCATAAAGGCTGAACTTATAATTGGTAGTACAAAGTCAATAAATTAGGAACAAAGTCAATATAACCTAAATATCGTTAACCGATCGAGCCAAAGATGAATTTGGGCAACTAATCCCTGGAGATCGCTTGCTTCACTGCTTCAATTTCGATTTCATGAATAATAATAAGATCTATAACAACGATAATGGCTTGGCTAACTCAAATTAATTGGGTCGAAATAAAAGCTGTTACCGATAAATATTGCGAAGACTTAATTTTGGTAGAACCATCATTAGCATCTGTTAATAACTCGGAGAAGTGTTGATTTATGTGGCTTTTTTGGTGTTAATAACTTTAAAGTTAATATTTATTAACAAGGTATTTTTTTATTTCTAAGGTATTTATGCGTCGCGGAAGAGACTGCGAAGGTACCCGGGATCCCCACTCGCTGCGGCAGAACGGGTTTTGGTCGGAAGAAGTCCGAAATAACCCGTGGTCCTTCCCCGAGGTCCATGGGTATCCTATGAGGATTTCCCCACTATAAAAAGGTATTTAATGCGTCTTAAAATTAAGTAATGAAAATATATATGAGCGTTTTTACAAGATTAAAGCTTATTTATCCACATAACTTCTTGATAACGATTTGTTGAGTCCTAAAGGCCGATCCCTGTTTCACTGGTAATATTAAGTGACGTATGTGAAAAGCAGATAAAATAAAAATATTAATTTTAATATTTATTATTCAATAATTGCTTTATTACATTGTTTAGAATTTTTTTATACTGTCTTTCTCTATAATGATTAATAAATGATAATAATTATATGTCTAAGAGTTGTCGTATCCTCATAAGATATAACTATCATCTTTTTTTCTAATAAAACAAAGGAGTTATAACTCCTAAAAAGTCCACTTACGGGTCGCAATATGGAGACGTGGCATTTTGTGACGTTTTTCGGTCCCTCCGTTATATTTCCAGAAAATTCGGACGTAACGGCTAATTAATGACTCGCCATGTAACGTTATGTCATGTTCACAAAAATATCAGCTTGATGACAAATGCGATTCCAGTATTGTTGATTGAACGAGACGTCTGAGACCGGCTGTTTATCAACTTTTTTGTTTCTGCCTTTGAAATGTGACTTATTTTCTATTTCTAATAGTTTCTTTCTTTTTCGAATTGGCCAGTTCTTGTTTTTTTTATTTTAAATTAAGAATATTGAAACATGTTGAAATTTATGCGGCTGCTGAGATGTGACTTATTTTCTATTTTTAATAGTTTCTTTCTTTTTCGAACTGGTCAGTGTTTGTTTTTTTTTTAATTTTAAATTTAGAATAATGGAACATGTTGAAATTTATGCGGCCGCTGAGATGTGACTTATTTTCTATTTTTAATAAATTCATTCTTTTTGGAACTGGCCAGTGTTTGTTTTTTTAATTTTAAATTTAGAATTATGGAACATGTTGAAATTTATGCGGCCGTTGAAATGTGAACTATTTTCTTTTTTTAATAATTTCTTTCTTTTTGGTACCTACTGTCCAGTGATTGTGTTTTTTTTAAGTTTAAATTTGAAATAATGGAACATGTTGAAATTTATGCGTAAAATGCTTCCTTCAATGATATTATTTTCATGCAATATAATTTCTATTGTTCGTTCTAATTTGTATTACATGTTTCTATTCTTGGCAAAACATCGCGACTTTTAAAAGGGAATTTTTATAGTTAGTTCGTATTTATTTTAATTTCAAATATATATGAATGAATTTATAAATTCAGGCGTGCTACTTACAAGGGTTTCTATAAATCCTCAGTCGCTTCAACGTCATTTACGGTTGAAATTTTATTTTCACAAAATATTATGAAATGATTTAACTCTGACTTAATATCATCTAATCCAAACAAATCTCTCGGGTACTTTTAAAATATCTTTTCACTGGAATTTGAAAATTACCGACAAGTCTTTCCGGAAGGGATTACGATTGAGATTTATTTTGAAAACAACGAAATATTGTGTTTATTTATTTGCGTGTTATTGCTTTAGTATTTTGTTATTAAAAGAAATATGACGTTAAAATATAATACGATACCAATTAATTAATTAAAGGTTAATTTATTGTTTATTTTCCAACACCCACTTTTGAAATACTATATTTATCTGTGAGTATTATGTTTCAATTCTATATAGAAAACTTATTTCTGTGAGTGTCAACATTATTTGACTTTAATATCTAATGAGTAAATATTTTTTACTAGCCGCTCCCCGCGATTTTACCCGCGTAGTTCCCGTTCCCAGGGCAATACCGAGATAAAAAGTACCCTATGTTTTAATCCAGGGTACCATCTATCTACATACCAAATTTCATCTAAATCGGTCCAGCCGTTTTGCTGTTACAGACAAACATACAGACAGACACACTTTCCCATTTATTATATTAGTGTTTGGATAAGTAAAATATACGATGTTGTTGATTCTATAGTGATCGGGATTTATTATTTTGGCTCCTGTCATAATATTAATATATGTTAAATATCACGTCCTTGTCAAAGTTTCTTTTTCAGATATGGCAACTGCAAAAGTTCATTTATACTATTGCAAATAATTATAATAATAGCGACGTAGAATTTAAATTTTTGCAGTAAGGAAATAACATACT
Source organism: Eurema mandarina (assembly GCA_018238005.1). Lineage (NCBI taxonomy): Eukaryota > Metazoa > Arthropoda > Insecta > Lepidoptera > Pieridae > Eurema > Eurema mandarina. Next base: position 8,955 of record DWAJ01003869.1, read on the forward strand.
AAAAAAAGTGAAGGCTATGCTTAGCGATGTCCTTCACTTATAGAACTTATCTCGCAAATGTTATTAGTCAAAATAATAATAACGCTTTTTTAATCAGCGCATTCTAGTCCCACGCTGCGCAGAGCTTGTATTGAATATGGTTCTGAATCAAGAAGTTACATTCCATCCTTACTATATTGAATTAAATTTAATTTGCAGTTATAAATTTTTTGTAGCACATCCAGTATAAAGTGATACGGAAAATAACCCTTATAAAAGAATTAAATGTATTTAGATAACAATAATATTCTTTATTAGACAACAAGAAATCCATAAGAGTACATTCTAAAAGTTATAAAAAAACATTCAGTCACACTAAAATTTTATCTAAAAGTATTTATAAATACACATGATTCCAAAAGTGAGGTCAAGATAACGTTTTGTGACCTATGGAGCCGTTACCAGAAAGCCGCCAATCTTATCCTCATTAATGCAAGGTAGTCAGGGAGACCCAAACAAACATACATGATGCACTACAATTTGTCGGCAGCCTCATCAGAGTGCGATATGCATTATTATATTGCACTCTGATACCGTTTCGTGCGCTTTTCGTACAATTAAGCCAGATCGGACATACGGGGATACGGACATAACATAGGAAGTTTACTAAACACAAACTTGTAATGTCTATAAATACGTTACTGGCTAATTCCATCCCCAAGATAAATAATTAACTAAAGCCGAGCCAGAAATAAACTAAAGCATGTGAATACTTAATTAAACGTTTAATCGAGGAGTATTGGTGTTTCACATCAGGCCGTTTGCTTAGTGTTCGCACGGAATGCAAACATTTACAGCGGCAGCTATCATGCTTCTTAAGTATAGAATTATGCGCTTTTCGCATTTCACCGTAAATGCTCCGAGTATATTGTAGCAATTGAATTCTTTTTTTTAAAAGTTTAGTTGTTTTTTTAAGTTTCTTAGTGGCCTGTGTGTGATTTGTGTAATCATTAAAACATTAGCTGCGAAGAAGTTTTTTCACATATAGCGTCGTTACTTTGTTATTAGAACAACAATTATAATCAGTTTAAATTTGATATAAACATGTTAGAAACTTTATTTTTACATATAATCAGAGAATGACACTATTTGCCAGTATCAAAAAACTTTGTCATAACGATCTTTGTTTAAAAAAAGGGTTGCCAGTTTTAAAACGAATTGCGTTGCAAGAAACTTATACAGATTAAACTAAGTTTAAATGTAAATTGTCTGCTGAAAACTTAACGCGTAATGGTAACAACTAGTCATTTTTATGCACTAACTATCCATTTAAGTCTTAAAACTTGGGACCGCAACTTGTGTTCTTCATAAAAAGTATTTTTATTTTTAACAAAATGACAGACCAGCGTTCTCTTTTAACTTTAACTGTAATTAAGTATAACTACTTTGAATACTTGCAGTTTGTCATTTTTGTAATTTCCGTTTTAAAGGAGATACATTTACTATTGTTGAATAAAAATGTATACATTAAGTAATTATAATTAATCTATATTATAGCGTTGCCGTCATCTTAAGTCTGGCAACACACTCACAATATGCCAATATTTATGGACGTCGCTTTATTGCTTTTCAGCAATCAACCAAATAAAAAAAAACACAAGGAATTAATCGGCATTAAATATTATAAGCCATCACATATGCTAATCGTAGCGGTATCGTAGCACCACCGTAGAGGATAGAACATTTCTACGAAACGAAGTTGTAGCCGTTATAATAAGACACTAGACGAATGGAATACCCGTACATATTAATCGAACCAATGTATGTAATTGGCAGTCGCATAGATTTTTATGTTATTCGAAATTTGAAATCGGTTTATCGTGCCAGCCTGTATTTTGTTACAGATTATAAAAATTTCGAAGTACTCGAACATGATAAGAGTGATTCAGACATATGCAAGGGATATAACAAAAAACTATGCCTCAGTTTTATGATAATGATATTTTTTTTGTGTGGGTTACCCAATATGAAAAAAGAACGCAGGAAAAATGATTTTTTTACACGTCAAAAATTTTCTGAAACATACCTACTTCCTTTGATTATTACATGTTTAATCAAGTTAAATAAATATGTATTAGACTTGAAAAGATACTAAATATAGATCTAAAGGTATCATTCAATTGTATCGTAACATACTTATATTGTCAAACTTAAAATATCATTCCAAATTAAACTTCTCACTGACCTTGATTTAACAAAATAAACCCATAATAGAAAAGAAACATATACTCAATGTCAATATCGGTATCCAATTAAATGGAATTAATGAACTGACACAATGGAATGAATATCAAATTACATTCTGTATTCTGCTTTGTCTAACAGGGTTGCCACTCTTAAATAATTAATTAATTATTTCTCATCCAAAATTTTAATACTCTAAATTAAAAACCTACCCTTCCATTCTCTTATATTACTAATATTCTATTTCTGGGTTGCCTGGAAGAAATCACTTCAAGTGATAAGGCCGCCTCTTACATGTAAATTTCTTTTATCTGTCAAATTGTTAATATTCCTTTGTTGTAATAAAGGGTAAAATAAAATAAATAAATAATAAAATAAAAAGAGCAACAGGGTTTAGCACCTAGTTTATCAAGAAACTAGTGCTAATTAAATACTATATATTATTGTAAACTGCAAGAAATAAAGGGCTTTTTTATTTTTATTTTTTTATTTTATTTATAGAATAGATTTTGTAATAGATTTGGTCAGGAAGTTTTTCTGTAAAACTAACTTAGGTCGCCATTCGCCATTAATAAGAATTTAGATCAGTACAATATTATCCAAACTCGCAACACCCAAATTTACATTTTTAACGGCTCATATGATAAACTCAAAATTAGACTCATAAAATTTTATACTAACTAAATAAATTAAATTTATTCTATCTAATTGTAGATTAAACCTCTGTAATTTGTTTAACTTACTGGACAGTGTTATGCACTCCAGAATTGTTGTATGTATCAGATGCGCTGCAATGTTATCTTATCCTGCCATTGTATAAATACAATTAATGTGGTTGTGCTTATAATAAAATAAAGTGTTATTGTATGTAGTATAGTTAAATAATTATACATTTGACTTTAAAATTACTGTTTAGGGGAGACATATTCATTTTATGAGTTTTGTAATTGTAAGATTTTATGTGTATTACTAAGAATGTAGTTTTGTTTCTACATAATACAGTAATATACTGTATGATATCGGTTATGACTTCAGGAAGTCTTTTTATGTAAAACTTACCTAAAAATTTATTTAAGAGTGATAAACACAAATGTGTTTAACATAGGAGGATATTTATTTATTTGTCTTACCTTTACCGTTCAAAAAGAATATTTAAGTTTATACTATAGAGTAAGAGATAGCCCAACAGATTAAATCCCTCAAGCGAGAGGATATGACGACATCGATTTTCTGTCGGAAGGACTTGCACACCAAGTTTATACAAACTTAAACTAACGTAAATTAATGTTTTCTTTAGTAATTAATAAAAATAAAAATGTAACAGTGGCAGCCCTGATCCATTCCGCGATTCAATTGCTCGCTACCAAGAGAATATAGTATTTTATTTCGTGATATTGAAAAATTTTAAATAGCTTATTGAAATGTAAGATGGGTCTTATTTTTGGTCTAACATGAATTTATTTAGCGTATTATAAGATTTTGGTTTTTCTGCTTATATGTTTTACTATTTTTCCACCAGTAGTTTTGCCTCTTATAAAATGTGAAACTATAATTAACTTTAAGCTAATCTTTAATAAATCGAGCATTGAATCGAAATCGTTTTAGTTGCGTCTGTTAACACTAAACACATAAGCCATTTAATATTAAATATAATTATTAATTTAATAGGCCGCATTTCATCTCGTTTTTCTCGAAAATTTGAATAAACTCGTCAGTCTGTTTGTCTTGTTTGCCTTATATGTTTTAACTTGGTATTGGTAATTTACAGAGTTCATCAAATCTCATCTTCCCGAAAGACTACTTGAGGCATCCTCGCTCCATTATTATATACAGTTCGTCCATCTATCGTGTTCGGAGGAACGTCAGTGGGTCTTAGTCGGTAGTGGAACCTTTTCGTGAGAGTCTTAGAAAGCCGACTTCTCCCCTAATTCGTGGTATCTATAAGACATGTTTTCACTGTAAAAAGTATGCATATAATTTTTGGTTAAGCTTGTTTTGACTTAAAATTTATAACGTAAGACTTATTAAGTTAATTATGTTCTCGGAACAAATAGATCAGGCAATATCGCGGTGCCTAATAAATATTTCTTGGTACACTCCAACTGTGTAATGTATTGCCTCCATCACTAACCTAATATGTTAAGGTTTCACTCCACTGATACTGTTTAGATTAAAACTCAGTTTCTTCTGTATTTTTACATTTATCATACATCATAAATTTACCAGTATTTAATAAAACTCAAGTTGCGTTTTTATCAAAAACTAGTCTCGTGTCGCGGTTTGAATTCGATCGCGTTCTGATGGTAATGTGGAACTCTCATTTAAACTTATTTTTTTCAAACCCTGAAACCTTAAAATTGCGTTACTAGGACAGCCTATGTCCTTTCTAAAGCTTTAGACTATATTTATACTAAATTTTGTCAAAACCGGTTAAGTGGTTTAAGTATGAAAGAGAGAGTAACAGATAGACAGACATACTTACATAAATACTTTTATATTTATCTTAAAGATAAAGACTTCGATTTCAGACTATCAAAGTAAAGTACTTTCGGCCATGAACAGTCGCAAAGCTTAGTGCCTCACGATTGCTTTGCCCACCTCTAAAGAAAGGATTTGTGAGAAAAACAAATAAAGGATTTTTACACCACCTTTTTCTCTTATCAGCTTTTCCTGGGTCTCAGGTTGTCTGGGAGAGATCACTGTAGTGATAAGACCGCCTTTTGTACTATTTTTTTTTCTTTTTCTTGCTGCTTGTTATGTTATT
>DWAJ01003870.1:0-13940 GCA_018238005.1 Eurema mandarina
AAGTTTTTAATTACATACTCGTATTTGTTTTAATTCAAAACCTATACGAAACTATGGCGCCATCTTGAAAAAAAACATTGAAAAAATGTTAAGAATGAATTAAAGCGTATCTTTGAACATAATTTCTTATACAGTGACTCAGTCTCAGACTGAAATTGCTTATAAAATCATATTTTTCAATTATACTTAATGGCTCTCGAGTTTTTCCGTCCGGAAAGCGTTGCTTTTCAAAATTGACGTTGAACCCAATCTCAAATTCGATATTGAAACGCTTGAATGTTCCGATCCAATGAGAGAATTATAAGTGATTGCTTTTCGTAAATAAGTGGGAGCTTGAGCTTTTAACGGTGCCTTTTGATTTGGCTTTAATTTTTTATAAGTGCTCTGTTTTTTGAGCTCTATGGCGGGACTTTGAATTGAGGTTATCCGGTCGTAAGAGGTATAGATAAAATAGAATTATGAAGATATTAATATTATCTATGGACTATGCCTTACCTGATTATAGGCTATGTTTATGCTTTAAAGGTTATTTTGTTTAGGCAGATAAAGAAGAATAAAGATATTATATATACCTAACTATAGTATTATTAATTCAAATACAACTCTATATATAACCATTTTAAACTTAAACCAGACAACAAATTGAGATGAATTTAGTATAGATATACATAGGGTATGAGAAGATGTATGGAAATCAATCGATGGTAAACGTGAGTAAAGCCCGGGAAATTAGCTAGTAACATTATAAGACAGCAACTAAGTCTGTAAGAGTTTCACGTCTAATCTGCTGAATGAAATTTATTATAATTTGATACACATGTAGTCTAAATCCTGAGATATAGGATACTTTTTAAAATATATTATTGTTAAAATATATTTCAGACTTGTAAAATAAAATAGATGTTAAAAGTTATTGTCAATAAAAATTTAGACGCTTTATAAAATGCAATTTTTTATAAAACGAGTATTAAATATTAAAAAAAAACATGTTAAGTATAACCGCGCGTCAAAGTTAGTTTAACATAACTTTAAGTATACTAAATGAAATTCACATAGAGTTTATCCGCGCGTCAAAGCTAGTTTAAAATAACTTTAACTATACTAAATGAAATTCACGTAGAGGCTCTTCATTAAATTGGAATCTTAATGCGATCATTACGTCTGCACTTATTTATTCAATTAAATGTTGTTCTCAAGCTCTTGATGTTATTCACACTGCATTAATTATCCCCAGTTTAGTTAACGCGTTAATGTTTCTATTTATATAGGAAAATGTTGCATCCATTTATATGTGCAAAAAGGTTGGACATGTGGTCCAAAAATGTTACCATATAATGCTTAACGATGTAATAATAATATTGCTATTTGCTTTTTTAAATGGTATTAACAAAACTATCTCCTTCCCAAGCCCTTAAATTTAACTATTAAACAGTTAAATAAAAAGAAAAAATATATCCTACTAGTATTATAAATTTGAAAGTTTGTGAGAATGTATGTCATTCTTTCACGCAAAAACGGCTGGACCGATTAGTTGAACTATAGATTCAGGTAGATACCCCTGTATTATCACATAAGATGCTTTATATCCCGTTTTGTGCCGGGAACGGGAACCATCTGGGTAAAACCACCGGGCACAGCTAGTATTATATATTAACATGTTCAAAAAATACAATCAGATGACAACCCTAATTTTCTTTATACAAATAAAAAACATCTACATACAACCCTATTACATTATCATCCAAATATCATATCTGTGCTAAAGCTAGTTTAATCTGACACTTCGCGATCAAATTCAGCTCACATACTTCGACCTAAACATACAAAACATATCAACTCAAACAAAAGCCTTTAAACCGTTCGATTTATACGGAACCTTTGTTTGCCGTATTTCGGTTGAATGATGGCCGATCGGCCAACGGAGCGGATAGCAGCAAAATTCTGCTACCAAAAACTATTTTGCGCACAATTCTTCATTAAACGTGACAAAAATAGTCACAATATAAGACTTCACTATTTAGTCGTATATTCATAAGGTTTAAGGACTTTGGTAATGTAATATGACGTCATTTTAAAGTCTAATAATTTTGTTTGTATTTAATTTACTACCGAAGAATATTTCTCTTTTGTTCCTTTTGAATATGTTCAGTTAAGAATAGGAATACGTTAGTATACATTAAATTACAATAAGAATGCAATATGACGTCACTTTAACTTCGATTTTACAGTCAGTAAGTTCAACTAAATCTTTTTTTTTCATTCTAAAGTCTAAGATATGGTTATAATTATAAACGTGAGCTCTATTAGGACGATGACATCAATATTATTTGTACCTACAAGTTTGGCAAGAGTCACAAAACATTAATACCTGGGTACAATACTCGCCAATTTCTTAAATGCACTAGACGACATTTAATTTTATTAATAGCTGAGCTATTTTAATGGTAGCACGTTTTCAAGACTTGTATGGAATAATCCACTATAATAAATAGGTACTTTATAGTGATTTGTTATTTATTATGACATACATGGAGTGGGTTGCCGTTTTTTAAATGTTTTATAAAATTAAAATAATTACAAAATGGCAACCCCAACTCCAGAGCTGTCAAACTTCACAAGTATTCATGGGCGCTTCCTTCATTCGGCTGAAATTTAGTGTAAAGGTAGATTAGTGCCTAAATAAATCAATTTGTCCCTGTACGAGTATTAAGAAGGAACTGAAAACCATCCGGGTAATACAATACAGGACGCAGATTGAAGCGAAATAACGATACATTAAAAAGTTTTATAATAGCGTTTTTATGGTCTCAATCATACGTAAAAGTTCCTTAAAACACTAAAATTGTCAAGAAACTAATAAAAAATTATTATTCACTTCAAAGATGAACTAAATTTAATTCAAATTTTATAGCAACCTTAATGTTTCCTAAACGAAACGTCCATTCGCTGATTACCGGTTTCAATTATTGTGGAACTCATTAAATTTTATTATTAATATAACCTTTGTACTAAAATTCGCAAACTTTATCGAGCGTTTGCTACAATTTTACATTAATGGTAAAAGCATCCGGCAACTCTGCTTTGTAGACCACTAAAACGGTAAATAATTTACGGCATATAGATTTTTACTACCGAGATATAAAGAGCACTATTGTTCGCATTTCGTAAGTTTATGACAAAGGTAACTGCAGTATTGTACTGCATTTTTAGTTAGAGAGATTTTATGCTGATAGAACAACGAATTGTAGCTATTTAATGTTTTATTAAATACTAGCTGACCCGTGCCCACTTCGTTGGGCATAATGTTAATAATCCTTTTTGTTTTTTATATAGCCTATGACGTATGTGTAAGAATTTTTAAAATCGGTTCAGTAGATTACCCCTTACAATTTAACGAACACACAAACTTTACTTCTTTATAATATTAGTCTAGACTAGCCGCACTCCGAAGTTTTACCCGCATTCCTTTATTACCTTCCTTTTGAATCACTCTATCTGATAAAAAACCGCATGGAAATGGGTTGCATAATTTTAAAGATTTAATCATACATAGGGACTGAAACAATAGTCACTTTGTTTTATACTATGTAATAACTAATTTTATATACATACGAATTTAAAACATTCCTCGTATAAATCTGTATGCAATAGCAATGTAAAGAAATGAAATAGAAATAGAATTGAAATTGTTCGTCTCTTTCTTTTGCAATCAAACGGTTTTCAGTAGTTCCTTAGTTATTCGTGAGAGATGGCAATTCGATTAGGGCACCATTACCACTCATTTAGAACACGCGATGTCTGAAATATTGTTGCTGGAAAAACAGCTCCTAAAATATTTCTGTATATTTACGTCTGTCTTAAAAAAGCAAACTGTCAATTTTTTTTTCTTAATTAAAAAAATACGTTTAAAAAAAACTAAAGTACGGCAACCATACCATTTAATCCACAGATAGATAATTGTTAAGGAAAAAGCTATTCTTTGAAATCAAATACACACCCCGGGCGTAACCGGAGGGCTAATAAAATGTAACAACAGCATTTTAACATAACAAAGAAAAACAGATTTAAAATCATTTAAAGCGAATAACTTTATAAAAGAGAATTAAAAGTTAAATGTATGTAAATAGATTCCTTTGGAGCCTCGAATTGTTATGCAGATCCACATATTGCAACCGACTCTCAACTGAATTAACATTCTTAATAGCTTTAGGAACTATGAAAATATATACGTTAAAAGGATTCGAAATTCAAAAATGACCGTTGAACTGGAAAATGTTTTTTTTAAGGTAGGGAAAAAATCTTACGTCAATGTCAAATATGAAATCTTACGTCAATGTCAAAGTCAAAATGAAATCAAAGATGAAGCTGAAGCCAAGATTAAATACAGAGTATACATATATTTGAATATAGAAGATATTAGACTCCACACTATTTATTTAAATTTTTAAATTAATTTTATGGCATAGCACCTTACGATTGCGTGGCCAATCCATAAAATAAATAAAAAAGATGAAAAAACACATGTAGGTAAAAGTCGTTATTTTGACAAAGTAAACAATACCGTTCTTATATTTTTTTATTTTCTACGAGACAGAATTATTTTTTATATACTGTCGTAATGCCTATAGTACCTATGTTATCTTAAAACGAATATAAAAATAGGATATATTTGTTTTAATTATACGGTTACACATACAAACGTAATGTGTTCGGCGCTAATCTGATTCCCATCTCGTAAATGCCAATACAAATATTTACGCTTCTCTATCAAAACAGGCCATTGTGTGTGTTAACTAGGTTTTAACCGTGGCTTTGTCTATTAAAACGTTAATTTAAACTGAATAGGTTTTTGCATTTATTCACATCTGTTAAATACGTAACGATTTGGAACTAAAATATTTTTATTTACTAATGATAATAATTTTGTTATAATTGTTATTTATACTACCTTTTACCCGTGGCTTCGCTTGCATTGAATCAATTAAATAAATTTTGGAAACAAAAAATAGCCTGTTCATTCTGACAATAATTATATGTACAAAGTTTTTTTAAAATAGTTTTGAATGAAAGCGTAACAACTTCTCTTTTCCTTTTTAATAAAAGGCAAGTAACATCTCAGATAAGACCTTATTATTTAATTAACTGTTAGATTGGACTGTAATTCTTATTGGCCAACGCTGTCTATTAAATATAACCAACATCTTTAATCTTTATTCTTTATATAGGTCATAAAAGAGGTCCTCAACTTAAATTACTTCTCTTCCAAACTAAGAAATTACTTAATACTTACTGCTAAAACAAAAATACAATTTCTATGAAACAAAATCGATAGTTCTAAGTAAATATTTTTGTTGAGTCTAACATATGACGTGTAGGTTTTTGACCTCGTCTCAACAAACTCATAACCAATTATAGTAAAGCGGTCTTCGATGTGGAGTGTTAGCGAGCACTATTCGAGTCGACATCGATTGTACATTAGCTCGGTGACCATACTTCTTGTTTTTTTAGGATATTTTACTTAAAATTTTATTTAACGAAGAATTAATTTGTGAGGATACGTATATCTTTATGCGAAAATAAAATCGATTGGTCTTTTTTGGGTTTTGGCGATTTTTATACAATTTACATATTTTTAGCTTTAAATTTTTAAGGTTAAAAAATGATTGACTGACTACACGGTACCACCAATGTCAGTAAAGTATTATTGACACGAAGTATCATATTTAATTCATTTATTATACAATTTGATACTCTTGATTATTTCTTTATAACTTTCCAAAACAATAGAACAAAAGAGCTTTCACAACTGAGTCAAATCAATGCGCAAGTCTAATTTAAACTATGGAAATAAAAATTAAATTACTTTAAATCACAAATTAGTTTTACCGCTAATACACAATGATGTTATAATACTAGTGACGATTCAAAAGCATTACAATATTTAACGCAATTAAATAAAGCCACATTTGATTTTGACTTTGACTTTGACTTTGAATAAACATTCCCCAAAAGCCAAGCCACGTGGTCACCCATCGTTATTAATAGAGCAGTTCTCCTTATCTCCATTCGCAGTGCAGACATCACGAAATATTACTTTGCTAATGATATTTTGAGAGCTACAAGAAGAACCATAAATTCAAAGTCATGCGTTGGAAACAATCTGATAAGAAAAGTTTGAATTAAGATACATATTGTTCAAATTTAACGAATTACTAAAATTAAATTTAAATTTGGAATATTCTGGCTGTCTGTTTGTTCTCATCTGTATGACATAATAATAATTATAATATTATTAATAATTTGAATAGGAAAAAATGTTATAATTTAATTTATTTTAACATAAAAACGCTTAAATCAGAGCACATTTAATTTATCACTGAGGATCTAGTATTTTAAAAGAAATTCGAGTAAAGTATTTAAGTTTTAATTATTTACAACCTTGATTTTTATCGTTTTAGTAAATACTTTCCGGGTAATAATAAGTATGGTAACACACGCGAAAAATGCGTTCTAAATTTATTTTTGTATAAAATATATTAAACTTTTATTTACTAAGAATAAACTAAGCTAGTCCCATCTTAACCTTATATCGAGAAGCCATACAGTACAACCTTGTCAATATATTTATTAAGATAGCAGCGTTATTAAGTTTTAAATAATTATTTTCTCGTCTTCCATAATACCAAAGTTTTATACATAAACTTACAACATGACTAAGGGTTATAATTTATAAACCTTTTTTTGTTTGTCGTCTATAGTTCGCTTTTAATTCAGTTTTTTAGTTGATGTATATGTATAACTAGCTGACCCGGCGAATTTCGTATCGCCCTATAATCATGAAATATAAATGAAAAAAATGCTAATCTCCTAATAATAACAAATACAACAAAAAAAAACAGCCAAATGGGTTGTATATAAACCTTTTTTTGTTTGTCGTCTATAGTTCGCTTTTAATTCAGTTTTTTAGTTGATGTATATGTATAACTAGCTGACCCAGTGAATTTCGTATCGCCCTATAATCATGAAATATAAATGAAAAAAATGCTAATCTCCTAATAATAACAAATACAACAAAAAAAAACAGCCAAATCGGTTAAGCCGTTAACATGCTATGTCGTGACAACGGAAAAGGGGTTTCTGTTTTATATATTATATAAGATAAGGTCTAGTCTATAGATTCGTACAGCCTCCGCACACTTCTTAATAAAGCAACTTTTTAATCTACCGCTAGTCTAGTCTTAGGATATTTCATTTTGAGGATCCCTTTTTTATATATATAATATGAAGAGGGGAGACGAGCTGGACGCACTGCTGATGGTAAGAGTAACGCCAGCCCATAGCCAATGCAGCTGCTACCCGGAACTTTGCTATAAAGCCCAACTCCGGGCAGGGGTGCACTACACCGACGCTCCCCACTTTGAGTTATCAGATGTTAAGACTCATTAGCCTAGTAATTTCGCTGGCTACAGTGCCCTTCAGACCGGAGCACAGTGACATTTTAGTAGAATGTCTGGCACTTTGGGGGTACCCACCCAGTCGGTCTCCTGCGAAAGAGACCTACCCCCGGAAAAAAATTAATAAATCTTCGTAACTTCAAACTTGAGTGTACAAATTCTAAAATCTCTTTTCTCCGCCTGAGATTGAAACTACATTCAGTTTCCTAAAGCATATAATAGTTGGGAAATTGAGTTAAGTTCGGGGTGGGCCTTCATTAAAACTTGTAATTCAAATTGTATTTATAGGATCAAATTAGATTGCCGAGAGTTTGACGATCATCAAATATGCATCACGTCTTAGTGAGTAATATCTAGTGTAGTGTACACGTTAATCTTCTTAAAGGAGAAATGGGAAATGGATTTCAAGGAGATATTGCGGTAGAGAAATTTAAAGATATTAAAGGAATTTGTACCAACTAGTACCAGTTAGATTTTTAAATATTAATTTTTCATAATCATAATCTATTCAGCTGTACGTTTAAATATTTTATCGTCCTTTTGTTATTTAATACTTATATATTATGTCTGATGATGTTGTAATGAAACTCTCAGAGCATGTGAAGAAATATCTCCTTGTTTATACGATTCAAATCTTGCATACAAATTTGTTATTATCCAAATTATTTTATTAAACTACTCTTTTAAGTCATAAGTCTAAAATAAGCAAACAAGTTAATTTCCTCTGTAATAATTGACAATCCTTCTAGAACTGAACAGCCATCCAAACCTGTGGCAAAAATTATTTCGTAATACAATGACGATTTAAAAAGGTTACCATATAAAGCCAAGTTGAATAAGATATTTGACCATAGACTTGTAACTTTGAACCCAAAACCCAGTTGAACTATTCCAGGTCACATGCATACGATGTAACGTAATCAAGTTATCACTAACGCGATCAAGAAAACCCTGTAAACGGATCAGCGATCTGCTAAACAGATTAACTTTGACGCTTTAATAGGCACATTTATGAGGCTGCAATGTGACATTGGCATTACGTCTATCATAGACCTGTGCTTCACTTTAATTTATAAAGACAACCGGCGCCAAGAAGCTATAGGTTCGTAATAAGTGCCTGTTTGGTAAATTTTCGCAACCAAAATTTTATTATTTTGCGCTACGAACTGCCTATTATTAATAGGTTGCTATATAAAATTGACGTTACGTCTATCTTAGACCTGTGTGCTTCAGTTCAATTTATATAGACAACCCGCGCCGGAAGAAGGACGAAAAGATAAATGTTCGTAACAAGTGCCTATTGGGTAAATTTGCGCAACCACAAATATATTATTTTGCGCTTTAAACTGCCTATTAATGAGACTGCAATGTGACATTGGCATTACGTCTGTCATAGACCTGTGCTTTACTTTAATTCATAAAGGCAACCGATAAATTTGTGCAACCAAAAATAAAGCTTTACGCTTTAAATGAGAACAGTTTGGCAAAATTTATATTCTATTCTCTGACTATAATTATAAAGACCCATTTTCAGAAACTACCTCATTTAACAAAATACGAATACTCAGTAACGTTGAAAATAACAAAAAATGTTTTCCACTCTCGGTAGTACGACTTATAAGCGAGTCTCAACACGAAACTTCGTTTATTCCGCTTCACAGAACACTTGCTTTAAGTCAACCAATTCAGTGTGAAATATTGCCAAGTTCTTCCACTTGTGAGGCAAAAAGTCGTCTCGGAGACATCTCGGAACGGTTATGGTAGATTAGATTGATACAAGATCTGAATTGAGACGTGTCAAAGGTACACAGTCCGCTTATAAATGGTTCTTAGAGGGTTCAACAAATTAGCGGGGCGTGCCTAGAATTACAATACAGAAAACGTATTTAGACAAGCGTTGAGTTGAACTGAAAATTCAGGAGTGCGGAACTTTACAAGATAGGTGTAGGACACAATAATATTATCACTTTCGAAAAAAAAATACTATCGAAATCTAATAATACTATGATTGTTATAATGCGTAAAGGTTTATTTAATACTCGTATGACAGTAGCCGGTTATACTACGTGAAATATAATTTCAAATTCCATATTTAATAGGTATGTCAAAAATAGACACGTTTATTAGGTCACTTATTACTAGAAATTCTGTCTATGGACTGTCATATTACGTCACTTGCCAGTGTGATACCGTATTGCACCTAATCTTTGATCAGTCACAAAAATAAAACATTTAATTTAAAAATGTTAAGGGAATGATTATGACTATGATTACAAAATATATCATATTATATTTATGTATCTACAAAAGAATAGCTGCCATAAAACAAAATCTGCTTTCTGTAAGAAGACGCTGCTTTAAAAAAAAGTAGGACATTGTATGCTCTGTATCAAATACATAGGTATTATACATACTTAGATAGCGACCCGCCCCGTCTTCGCTGGCACCGCATATACGATTATTATGATCTATCTTATATTTTAAGTTGGATCAAACTGCACACGGTGTGCAAATTTAATTTAAAATCGATTCAGTAGTGTAGGAGTCAATCGCGGGTACAAGTTACAACGTGACATGTAAATATTAAGATATAGCCGCTCTCAAAAAGTATTATAATTTGCGTAATTTCTAACAAAGCACCTGATAAGGTATTACAATTATCTCTGAACCTCCCACTATCGTTTCCAAGCGTTCTTTAATCTACCTTAATTACAGACCCTCATAGAGAAACGATTTATTTTCATTCTCCTTTTTGTTCATTACGAGTTTCAGAGGTATTTAAACGGTTCATTGTTAAACAGTATATTTTGCATTTAAGCGTAGAATTAACGTTTCAAGTTTTAAGCTTTAAGTTCTTGGTATTTTATGTACGATATTTTTTTTAGCTAGGCTTTTTAGGGGAAAGATCCATGCTGTTATGGCGAATAGGGCTGACTTTCAAGGGTTGATCTCATTGGAGATTGTTTCTATTTCATTCTGTAAGTGGAAACACCGCAGACCCATTTTTTCCTTCCTACCCTCCTTTATGCTATACTTTATTCCTTTCTGTATCAAATCCTTCCTGTGTTCTTTATAGGTCGACAATGTAGTCGTGAGTTTATGACCGGAGGAGGATTTTATAAAAAAAAACTTTATAATTTCCTCTCAGATCGCCAGTGTCAGAAATTAAAAAAGAAAAAATAATTTAAAGTAATTTAAAGTTATTTTAAGTTACAGGGGCAATGTTTAGATAAAAAGTATCCTATGTGTTACTCCAAGATCTGATCTACCTACATGCGAAAATTTAACCAAATCCATGTAGTAGTTTCAACGTAAAAAAGCCACAAACATCCATACATCGTCACAAATTTTCTCGTTAATAATATATAACCTCTAGGACTATTTCAACTAAACTACGCGGTATTTACTTCAATAACTTTAAAAGGCTTTCAAATCTCTTTTATTTGGATTCAATGTTAGTTTCTATTGAAACAGCTTTTTTCTATTCAGTTTTTGAAAACACTATTTTCTGTTCGGATTTGTTTATTTAACGTTTTAATATAGCGGTCTATAAACTTGTATAAAGTAGATTGGTAAATATATAAAGAAAAGTGTAAGTAATTTAAAATGTTTATGGGGCTGTTCCCGGAGTTGGACAGCGGTTTATGCTTGATTTAAACCAACTAAAACATGTTCTTCTTGCTACCCGATGGAATCGTCTTGTGGATTTTAAGTAAGATTATAAATTGGAAATATATTTTACGTGAGTAAACCCGTACAACAGAACTAGCACAGTATGGTTAATGCTATATTAATCTTAATATATATAAATCTCGTGTCACAATGTTTGTCCTCAATGGACTACTAAACCACTTAACCGATTATAATAAAATTCGCACACCATGTGCAGTTCGATCCAACTTGCGAGATAGGATAGCTTACGTCCCGGTATTGCCCTGGAAACGGTGAGTATGCGGGTAAAACCGCGGGGAACGGCTAGTAATACTATATGACTATAAAGATATGATTTATGACTAAAAATATTTCTTCTACAATGCTAATAGTCAAAATCACGTTCTAACGTCAGGATAACATAGTATGTAATTAGTTCCGGGTAGCACTGCATTGGCTATGGGCTGGCGTTACTCTTACCATCAGGAGTGCGTCCAGCTCGTCTCCCCTCTTCATGTTTTGTTTGTTATAAACTCACTTTCGTCTGTCTGTCGCTATTTTTTTTAATAATAGTATTCTTTATTAGGCAACGAGAAACCCATAAGAGTAGTACATACTAAATAGCTATCCGATTCTTTCATCTTTAAAATTACGAAACCGAGTTTCGATATGTATATTTTAATGAGATAGTGATTCAAGATGATATCGTATGTCTAAACTAACGACTCACCCCGACATCACTCGCATTTATTATGCATGTTTTATACATATAAAAGTGGGGAGCGTCGGTATAGTACACCCCTGCCCGGAGTTGGGCTTTATAGCAAAGTTCCGGGTAGCACTGCATTGGCTATGGGCTGGCGTTACTCTTACCATCAGGAGTGTGTCCAGCTCGTCTCCCCTCTTCATAGTATAAAAAAAATAAAAAAATATAAACCTTCCTCCTGAATCACTCTAGGTATACATTGAAAAAAACAGCATGAGAACCGGTTGCGTAGTTTTAAAGATACATAGCAATATAGGGACAGAGAAAGCGGCTTTGTATCTGCAATGTACTGATAACCATTTTTAAATTTAAATATTTTATAATAATCTAAATAACAAAACCGGGATTATCAACAAATCAACAATATCTCGTATCTAGTGATTAATTACCGCGAAACATGGGATTACCTTTGCCTCGTGTTTTGGAAGTTTCCAGAAAAACGAACACGGGTCTAATTAAAATCGTGTTTACTTTCTTTTGAGGTAAATTAATTTGTTTTTTTTTCGGATACAAAATAGTCCGATTTTTGGCCTGCCTTAAAGCTTTATATAATAATGGTATTTAGAAACTTTCCATTGCAAAGGAATATTTTCTTTAAATGAAATACGCATAATTTAAAAGCACCATTGCATTACGAGGTAAATAAACTTGCTTAAAATTTTTCTCTGACTCATTTTTCAGCTTATGCCATTTAAAGAATGAAGAAAAGATCATTATTTCTTGTCAAGAAACGGACGCTAGTGAAGTTGTTTCAGAGTTTAAAATAATTTTTGAAAAGGAAATTTTTCTAGCGTATTTTTATAAGAAATCTTGACGAATGGCTTAATATATTTCAAGTGGGTGTAAACTTAAAGGATATGCTTTACATAATGCTTTATTGCTGACTAGCTGTTTCCCGCGACTCCGCTCGCGTGGATTTTCATACAAACTTTCATCCCCTATTTTATCCCCTTGAGGGTAAAATTGATCAAAATCCTTTCTTAGCGGATGCCTAAGTCATAACATCTACCTGCACTGCAAATTTCAGCCCGATCCGTCCAGTGGTTTGAGCTGTGCGTTGATAGATCACTATTCACTATGTCAGTCAGTTAGATGACACTTTAAAGAAAGAGTTAACAAAGGTGCCAGTGAAACCTACCCGATGTGGTAAGACGAAGTGGAAAGAAGTCCAGCGTAAGTTTTCCAGGGCATATTCAAATGAAAAGAACAACATTTCAACTCTTTTAACATATTTAAACTTAATACTTATACAGTCCTGCAATTTTTTTGTAGTTTTGAAATATTGCTCAAAAGTCAATGTTTCTTTAATAAGACCAAAAATTAAAAAAAAATCTATATTGTTATACATTAACATTGACATTTCGAAAATATTTTAAAATATATGTACAGGTACATAAATGGCGAATGAAATTCAAACTCAAAATCCTAAATTACATAGGTTCTAAAACATTTTCACACTAACTTATCTGCCCAACTTGAGTAATAACTTACCTCGGTCAGGAAAGTTTACGGACGCAAGTGCAACTTAGTCTAACTTACTCTTGTTTTCAAGTGTACATTAAGTTTTTGTTGCCTGGCTTTGAAATATACCGCACTGAGCAATGCTTAAGATTTTTTATTGTTCTACAACAGAGATGAGTTTGTAATGTCCTGTTTTGTTTTTTATTATCCTTATTTATAAGTATATATACTACCACATTTCAAATTAAGTTTATTTTTCTAGGTTTTAGGTTGCCTGGAAGGAATGGCCCACAACCATAAGGCCGCCATTTACATGTGTCTGTATTTCTAAATTTTTTTTAATTTTATATTGTTATGTTAATATATTTAATAAAGAATTTATAAATAAATAGATAAATATATATCGGACCCAAATAGATTTCGTTCTGTCAAAAGTTTTTCCGCCGATTATTCGATTTTACTTTTAATTTTTTTTCTCGACATAATAGCCATCCTTGACCTTCAAATAATATTTAAAATAAAGACCAAATTGGTCCAGGCATTATTGAGATCTGCGCTTACCACCATATGTCGTTTCATTTTTATACAGGGTTGATGCGACACATCAC
>DWAJ01003871.1:0-13937 GCA_018238005.1 Eurema mandarina
CACTTTACGAAGGGCAGAACGAAACGACTGACTGACTCTACTAAAGACGACTTGATGACGATTTTACTTGACATTGGCAAAAAGCTAAACGCTAATGCCATAATATATAAGAAAGAAAGAAAGAAAGGATTCTAATATTGAAAATCGAATTTGAATTTGGAACATATGACGTCTGACCTCCTGCCCACATGGCTGTCAGCCTACAATACTGCAACCACTCATTAGGATTCGGGCCGTGCAGCCATTGTTTAACTTTTATTTGAATTTAGAATCGATTTGATGTTTTTAAATTGAGCTCGCCAAACATTTTATCCAACTTAACTAGACCTATATTTTTAAAGTAAAAGTAAACTTTAAGAGATCATGATTAAATGGATACATCTGTGGTCAGTTGTTTTGACTTTCCCAAATGTCTATCGAATTTTATGATGCATTTGTTATTCATTGGCTTTTGACCAAATGTTCGGAAAAGCAGACACTTTCATTTTTGCAAATCCTCGGAATATTAAAAGGTACTATAATGGAAAGTTAACTCAATTTGTTCCGAATGATCCTATTTTTTACATTCGTTAAGTAGCTGAAAATCGTTACAAAAAACGCAGGACAACCTTTTGTAGCTACTGTCCCATTCACTTTTGTCCTTTAAGTAACTGAATAGCGATCCCTGTCAAAATATTTACTTTGGAAGTATTCACACAATGCTTAAATCTATTCAAGTCGAACGTAAAATTATCTGTTAAAGCTAGCTATTATACAATACTGTCACTTGAGTGCTAAAATCGATTCGAGATCGAGATAACATCGATATATCGAATTGCAATGTTAATACGATACTCTGCATAGCGTATAAGTGTTTTAATGTATGGGCCAATTTTGCTACTTATTTTATAACTTAGAGAAGTTCAAGTTCCGAATGTAGTAAACTGCCTTATCAGCCTACCTTTATAAAATCCTTGCAACGATGTGTGTGTGTGTTGTATTATATCTTAAATTTGTATAACTCATCATTTTAATATAACACGTATCATCAATCATCAATTTCCATATACATAATATTTAAAACAATAAACAATTTCAACCGACGATTATACGATTCTCATAATCGCGTTTAAATAGGCTCTCTATTGTTCACAATTCCGTCAATATTTTTTACACAAAAAACGAGAAACAGCACCTTACTCCAACGCAATAAGGCTCATAGTAATAAGTAATTATAATCTTCGAAACGTGACAAAAAGATGACCTAAGCGGCCATTAGCGAGCTATGGTTGTTTGTATGTAAATCTAGGATCTGACATTCATAACGAACTTGACCAAGGGGGCAGGTGACGGGTCAAATATGAGTGACGTTGATGCTTTGTTACGATCACGCTTAAATTATTATATGGCGACTGTTTTTACTGCGGAGTTAATTGTTTTATGCCTGAGATGGTTCGATCATTAAGTCTACATTATATATATAGCATTTAGTAACATTGAGACGGGAGAGGATGAACAGCTAATTATGGTTGTACGAAAAGCCAGGATTGAAGAGTTGTTGGCTTTGAAGAGTTTGATAATAAACTGCATGACATTGTTCCAGCCTCGTTTCATCATCGGACAAACAGAAAAAGAGAAGGGAACATCGTTTCACAGTTGATGTAAGTGAATGAAGAAAGGAAGAGTCTACTAGAGCACCTGTGATTCCGTCAAAATACGGGACAGTGCAACTCCATAGAATTTTTGTTGGTCCCAGAACCTACTTTCTTATCCCGGGGTTGTAGGTATACGTGAGCATTTATCCATGGAAAAAAGTGCATATACGAAGCGTCGTTTCTACGTTCTTCCAGCGCAACTGCACTTATCAAACGCTTTGCCGGATTTTCTATTCCCCTGAGACATACAATTCAGCGGTATTCAAAAGACTGAGCTGGATCTACCAAGTGTGATACTTCGACCACAACTCAATCAACATCAGATGAGATATGGGCAAACATAGGTTGCTTATAGATAAAATATGAATGAACTTGACCACGAGGACAGGTGACAGGTCAAGTATGAATGACGTTGAAGTTTCGTTTTTCATATCAATTTAATATTATTATACCGTCGTGTTTTTTGCTGTTGGTCTTATGATTTACGTATGAAATGAGTGTTTTATTTCTAAAGTATTCGTTTTATCTATTATATGTTATATGAGGTTTGCGTCTTTTTCGTTAGTTATTGGATGTCAATAGACATTGAGAGACTCTCATCTAGAGGCTTCCTTTGGTTAAAGAAGTTTACTAGATATATGAATAACACTATGATTCAATATTCGTTGCTTGTCATTAGGATGACATTATAATATAATCCATTTGCAAAACACGTTGAAGTCAAAAGGCCCCATAATGTTCGCAGTAGTCGGCAATGGTACCCGTGACCTTACCCGCCCTGGTTAGATGGATCATTTTGGGATTTTTGGTAAGTAAAAGTACGCTGCACCCCATGGTACTTCCCCGAGACCTATTCCTATATATTCTGATCATTTCCTCACGAACATTTACTTACTTAAATAAGCAAAGTATATCATTGACATATTTTTCAATGAGTCATAGTATCTGATACATTTAGTAGGCACAGGTCTATATCATTTTTGTATCCTGACCGCTGGAGCCGGTCAATACTTGGTGCCAGGCAGTGCCTTACGGTCTAATCTTTTTATAAGGGTGCTGTGGCCTTTGACCGGTTACCATGGCAACGTAATATCACTATTATCTGATCATTGATTATTTGATGCAAGGGCAAATGTATTGCACCTGCTTAAGCTTCTAATTCTATTTATCATTAATGCTTATTATACTATAAGGACAATAGATAACTACATATACTTTTATTCATATTATATACGAGAAATATCACACTAAGCGACGGTAGTTGCTGATTTTCAGCTAAAGGTCTAGTGAGTGCAATGGATATTGGCTTTTTACTACTAGGTTTGTTTGTCTTCGTTAAATATCTTCAAACACGCAAGATATTATCCTTAAGATCAGCAAACAAGATTCTTTAATATGTCATCGATTGTCTACAACGGCTTAAGTATCAAAAACACTAATGATTTCCGTAGTTCGACATCTTTACCTAACCAACCATATTTTCTATTCTACAACATAATTAAATAACATTGTTCAATTTAGAATGTCGAGTAACACAAATAAACATTAAGACATCTTTAATATGCATCACTTAGTAAACCTATATAATATGAATACACTTTTGTACATTCATATTAAAACCACACCAAGTTTTTACACATCAGATCTTACTCATATAAAATCTAGGTTAACACAAGATTAGACTTAAACACATTAATCATAGATTACTACAATACATTATACAAGTACACGTAGTGTACAATAGTTCGATGTATACGAACTGTTCATTAAGAAATATAGTGTGGATGATTCAGTGGGAAATAGTGTGGGTGTTATTGCAATTGAGGTTTGATTTAATATGGTAATATGACATTTAGCTTTGATGTGAGGGTCACTGTGATTGATATGAACATTGTAATTAGTTAACGTGTAATGTTTAATTATTTCTTTGTCATTGCTTCGAGTTGTGTTGTGATTAGTTTCGCGTAGTATTACGTTACACTGAAAGTTTAATATATAGCAGTAAATGCATATCATTGAAGAATTATTGACAGTTTTGTAAAATCCAGGATTATTATCTTTATAAGTCGCGGAAGGTTTTACGAATGATGCGGTAAGAGAAGAATTGTGTTTTTTTTTTTTGTCGGTTTGTCTGACATAGTCTTTACCGAGGTCAAATAAGGTAATTCGGTATTGAGGTCTTTATATTGAACACAAAATCATTATTTTCAATTGACTATGTTTTACTACATATTAATGAATATTTCCTTTACTACCCAGCTTCATAGCACAATAGTGAGTAATCGATTTATTAGGCCAGATAATATTAGTGTGATTATTTGAGGATATCTACATATATAACGATTTATTGTTCACGTTGGCGGACATCTTAGCTACTACGCTAGGATGCCTAGGTTTAAAGTTCAACTAGTGACGAGTCAATTTATCGATACGAAATCTCGATTCTCTAATAAAAAAACTTAATCTTAATTTTTATAAATTACGTGTCACGTTGTTTGTCCGTGATTGACTCTTATACTACTGAACCGATTTCAAATTGAATTTGCATACCGTGTCCAGTTTAATCCAACTTTTAATTTTGTGTTCTATTTCTGTCTTTCGCTCTGATCACATTTTTTTCTACAAGCTGTCTTAGCTGATGGCAGAACCAGACAAAACTACTGCTATCTCGCTCTATTATCAGATAGTCAGACACCACTGTCACTAATTGCTGACTTCACTTGTTCAGTCCTCATGGGTGATCTGCGCCGAGATCTTATCACCTCAATTTTCCCTAGCGGGATGACTATTTGCCTAGAAGTATCGTTTTAATGTACCTATGTCATAATCAGATTTATCTTAATCATTATTGAACTTTAATTATAAAGCGCTGGAAAGCCCAATAGCAGTGTACCCTAGGCTACAATGAATTTTATAAAATTTATTTATTTATTCTTTGTTACATTAAAGATATTACAATATTACTACCTATAGATAGGTACCAGGATAACTAATCATTTAATATATCTATTCAGATGGATGAGTTTCTTTTCTCACTACTTAAGATAATACCAGTATAACTGACCTTTGAATTTATCTTTTCAGATTGCTATAATATCACTATCGGAAATAATAACTAAGGAAAACAAATTCTAGGGAAAATATTGAATGACGTTTTATTATATGTATGTACATCGATAACTTTAAACCCGTTGTGCTTGTGTAAAAGGCTTGCTTATTTAGCATGGTGCTTGATTACTTCGTGTTCTGTAGGCGTATGATTCACCATACATCCTAATTATTCTTCCTGTGCTATAAAGTAGAAGAGAAATCTATATTAGAACTAGCTGCTGCCCGCGACTCCGTCCGCGTGGACTTTCATATAAACTTTGACCCCCCTTCTCCTTTTATAACCATTTTTCCAGGTAAAAAGTAGCCTATGTTTTATCTCAGGCTCTAGACCATCTGCGTACCTAATTTCATTACAATCAGTTCAGCGGTTTGGCCGTGAAAGCGTAAAATTTTAAAAAGTTTCAACCCCCTTAAGGTTGCACGCAACACGGAGTTGAAAAAAAAGTAGCCTATGTCCTTCCCCAAGCTTCAGACTATATTTGTACCAAATTTCGTTCTAATCGGCTCAGTAGTCTTAGCATGATGGAAAGACAGACAGAAAGACAGACAGAGTTACTTTCGCATTTATAATAAGTATTATTATAAATATATATTATAAATTAGTAATTTAAAATATATTACATTTATAATATTACGAATAAAATTATATAAATTTGGTTGCTCTCTATAATGCTTTTATAGATTCAGTCAGTCAAAAGAAAATAAGTCCCAAATTACCTTTCTCCCTCAACAATATTATTCATTCGTAACCAAAATAGACTAGACTGGGGTGGGTCGCCAACATCCTAAATTAGATCGGACATAATTCGAAGGACCGTGGCCATTACTTGTAATATAAATAAATAACTTGAGTAGCTAGTGAAAGATACGTTATTTGTATTGCCGAGGGTGACGTTTTGATTTAGTAGTATTATATATTTTTTAAGACTTGCTATTTCTTTATACGGTAGAGGGTATTTTTAAAAAATTGTTTCTAGGTCCGAATATAATTTCTATATAGATAAAATATATGCTTAAGATGGAGTAGTTTCTAGATAGACAATTTATTTATTTATTTATTTATTTATTTATTTATTTATTTATTTATAAAAGGGTCGCCAACATGACATACATTAAAAACATATAGGCATATTACAATTTAAGATTTTTCGTTTCATATAATGTCGCCATACTTACTGGCGTCCACAACATTCACAGAATTAAAAATTTTACATAAAAGGGTAACATAAAACATTATATACATTATTTACAAATATTAGAAAGATGATCAAATAAGCCTCTGCGAAATTTGCCAGCGCCAACCCCAACCGACAATGAAAGAAAGATAGAAATTATTTTATTCTGAATAAATTTGAATCACATGGTGCCTACCACCGGTCCGGGAACTAGCCCGGCGAGAAGAACCGGCGTAAGAAACTCGCACGGGTCCCACACTTTTTACCAAAAAAAGGGGTGAAAAAATCATCTTTTAAAATATATAAAATTTATAATTCTGTAACTTAACATAAGTATATATTAAATACATAATTGTAAGTCAATTTATCAACTGTTAAAACGTTCATATCTTAATAAGACACAATGAGACATCAAAAGTAGGTAGTGACTCTAAAAATAGCTGTTTATTTAAGTACTTATTATTTAATAAATATCTTAGAATCAAGCTTCGAAGAAGGTATTTAGGACATCATAGTTTTCTGTTGTATTTTGTACTTACTCTATAGAGGTAGTTATAGTTTTGTAGGCGATTTTTTATCAAAAAATATGACCCAAATTATAAAAAGTATGGGAAAGTAGCGACTAGCGATCGTATTGATCTATAATTGTTAGTCGGAGCGGATATTTTTTGTTAACAAACAGATGCGGCGCAGGATACAGAAAATTGCTCAATTTGAGACTTGTAACGTTATATTTCGGAAAGTATCGGATTCAGTTTGCGTTGACATGACATTCATCAGAAAAACAACGAATTTTTGAAAATTAGTAGGTAATACTTTCATAGAGATATTGAGGCAACGGAAGTCTGATGGTACCTAACGGGGTTTTTTTATTAACTTAAATGTGAATTTACGTGAAGAAACTTATAGTTTATGATACCAGGCTGTGCAGCAGTTTATTGGCAAGACAAGCGCTGTTTTATTGGAATTTATAGAAACGAATACAAATATTATAGTAGAAAACCAGTTATATTTTTATAGAAATTCGACTATATATATACGATTAGTGACCTTCACAAATAACTAACTTCATATATGAGTCCCTTCTCTGTAAAAATGAGAACGGTGACTTGTAAATTTTATAATAAACTATTGCTCGATTAAATAAGGCTTAAGTAAAGAACAAACTTAAATATCATATACGTACCTACGTTGTATGGAAGATAATCTCAATACACGACCAAAACCTAATAAACCTTTGATTGTGATTTCTATATGCATGAACCGACAAGCCATTGATTCTGAAATGAAATGTTTAATGTTTTATATTCGTACAATCTAATAGATTTTTTTAATATTTGAAATAAATTACGGATTTTAAAGAGCTTAATAATAATGCTATTATAGATAACTTTCTTCAAGACATTGGTTACGTGATTAATTGGTTTCTCGTCTTTAATTTAAATTATTTATTATATGTATAATTATTTAGTAATATCGAGAAAACAACCCTTTCAGAGTTTTCACGCCGCCTAGCGTCGAGTAGCGGGAAAATCTCATCTATGATATTACCATCCCTCTCAAAGTACCCCGGGGGCCTACATATGAACGAGATGAACATACATCGCGACACATTGTCCCGTTTTCCACGCGTGAAAACCGACAACCCTATACGTCTCTATTTTCACCTTACATATGTCTAGTTTAGAAAGAGACAGATGCATGTAGCGGTGGACATCGGATGACCGTTCGATTTACGCATTTTTAACTGACCAATATGAATTGGTAATATCGAACTGGACATTGGCTACACCTATCGATGGAATTTAAACGACGCCATTCATACGTTTTATTCTATTTTATCTTAATTATATAATGGTTATTTTATTAATGTTAATACAAATCAAATAACGAGCGTTATACAACATGATAATTGACTAATCTGTCAAAATAACAAACGTTTGAAAAAAGAATAGAATGCGAATGGAACACGAGTTTAAAATTTCAATAATCGAACACGGAAAGTTGTGAAGTCAGTTCAGAAACAATTATGAAAAAGTTGTCCGCCGTTCGCGCCAGTTAAGTCTCGACTGACACTCATAAAACTTATTAAAGTCAAGGACCGACCGAGATAAGTTCTGCGGCGTCTTAAGTAAAATAACGTTGGAAAAAATGCAGAAACTTTACAAGAGTGAGAGTGAACGATGAACTGAACGACTTGTTCACGTGTTGCGTTCTGATGTTCGTTTGTCTTTTTGTTTATACAACTTACATAAAAAAAAATAATTGAGAAGTTAATTTACTTAATTAAAAGGTACCTACTTAGCGTTACATAGGCTGAGCCATGACATCTTCAAACTTAATATACTTATAACAAAACGTTACTTAGTATTTTCTTATTATATGATATAGAATAATTTCAAAGACCACTAACACTTCATTATAATCAATAAACTGGTATGATTATACTAAAGATTTTGAATATATCACAATAGGTTCGTAGAGCGCCGTAGCGCTTAGCTACGAAAAACTGTAACATTTCCTTCGTGATTGACCACGTAGAATAACTTTTTAGTTTTATAAGAATACATTTACTACTTATCTATATCGAAATATACCTAATTTATTTTTAGAAATCATTATTTTCGGAGCCTCCAAACTGTAGAATAAAAATACAGGGATATGAGAAACAATGTTTATAACTAGTCTCTATAATTTTGTTTAAAATAATAATAGGGCTGAATGTATGAAAAATTAAACTTAAGGCTTTAAAAACTACGCGACGCGTCAGCATAAAGTGACCGCGCGACAAAAGTCCATTCAATTAAAAATTCCATCTCCTAATCGAGTCATGAAATATGCAGGCAAATATTATCCCTTTTCTTTTGTACGCTGCATCTTTGCCCCACCCGCACGCACACGGCCGCGCGACACTTGTGAATTGAGTTCGTCTCGCTCCCACCCACGCGATGGGGGCGAAACGTGCGTGGCTATCTCGTTCTAGCAGCCGACGCCGCGGCGACCGCGACTATAGCCATACATGGACTAAACGGCGCGTGGCAGGCTTTAAAAATTAAGCTCCCAATAATAAAAAAAAAGTCGAAATAATTTTATTATTTAAGTGACTTTAAGAGAGTTGACTGTGAGTTCATAGTTTGCTTTCTAGCTTACGTAATATTCCCCAACTATTTAGAAAACACCTTCTAAACCTTCTTATCTTATCACTAGAAGATAAAAATATTTAAACTTAATAATCACCATTCCATCAACATAGCAACATTCAACATTGATACAGCGCTCAGTAATGTTACTCCAACAACTACGTACCTGCGAGACTATAATCCGAGCGCCACTCGCACGGTGTAGGCGTACAGCCTATAACCCCTGGCTAGTTGTAGAGAGTCACACGCGCCGTCGTCGGGCGGGCGAGCGAGACGGCGCGACGGCGCGGCGGACACGAGGCTGGAGCCCTCGCGCGAAGGGACACAGGACAGACGTTCTCGGACATCGGGCGAGAGCAGGCGGCTGCCCGCGCACCTGCTCGAACCGCTCCGCACGCGACATACTACATCGCGACATCAACACTATCATGTACTAAATTAAATCCACGTTACTCTTGTAAATTTTCAAAGACGATCTCAAGTGAATTTATCCGGTGAATTTAAGTGTAAATAAAACACAATCAGCTGTACATGATTGATTAGATAATTTCGAATCAAGTGCTCGATATCTATGTTACGAATTTTAAAAATAAACATCTATCTATTGACAAGAACTGATTCGCAGTATGAAAAGAAAAAAGTTCACGTGTTGATGCTATGATGAATTTGCGTATAGCGAAAACTGAAGATTACCGACGGACTTACATGTTTGTGTTGGAGGGATATCGTCGTAAAAGGTTTTAAAATTGGACGATAAGCCGACGGCGGCACCAGTGAAGTGCTAACAAACTGTCGTATGATAACAAGATATTAAGATAACATTTTTAGAGGATAAAAGAAGTTATTGAAGATCTAAAAATAGGTGACCAAATCAAGATGAGAATCAAGATGCCAGCTGTACGCATCGCGCAAGGTATGTTTAAATTTTTGACAAATTAAATGTCATTGTTTGAAAATTTTTGTTTTTGCACAGACTAAAAATCGGTGTCTAGACAAAATAATGAGCTAGTTAATAACGTAGCATGCATGTCAATATTTACTCTGTGGTCATCTACTGACCGAAAGGGACGAATGAAAAGACTGAAAAGATCCTTTTTACAGACCATAGAGGTTTATTTTAGCTTATTACGTGAACAATAAAATTCTTGCCAGATAGAAAAATATGTAAAGCCGAAAAAAATGGCATGCGAATATTTTTTTAACAAAACACTTTATTTTCTTTTTATAAACTTTTATCTTAAATGCTCTTATGATTATGATGCCATTTATATCATTTTACCTTTGATATCTTATCTTGATATAAAAAATCATAGTTCCGCTCGAAAAAAATGTTTTTAGTAATAATAATAAACTCAATTTTCTTTGTCAAAAGTTTACAAGGGAACAGATGATAATATACAAATAAGGCGACAAAATCTTCGAAAGGTGTCACAACTGACCCTAGCTGGATTATTATAATAATCTGTGTTAAGGGAAAATTTTCAGAAATTTCAAAACCTCATTGTTAAACTGAGTTCCTATATCATAATAATTAAAAATATAAATTATTAAAAAAAGTCTTAATAAAACTCATTCATATACTTATTATAGTTATTCAAATAAAAGGACATATTTATCGTGCTAAGTTAGCTGTTAAGTAATAACTTTCCTCAAGTAAATAAAACTTAACGATATTACGTCAATGCACTGTAATAAGCTATATAGTTTGTTCACGATAAAACTATAATTGCATTTCTTTGACAATAAAAAACCCCTTTAATTAAGAATTATACAAGTTAAAAATAAAATACATATATACCTATTACCTTAAAAAACTAATTTACCATCACGTTGTCATTTCATAGTATAAAAAGTCGCTTACTTTTGTCTGTCCCTGTGTATGCTTAAATCTTCAAAACTACGGGACCGATTTTCATGCGGTTTTTTCTATCACATAGATTGATTCAAGAAGATGGTATACATGCGGGTAAAACCACGGGGTGCGGCTAGTATTATTAATTTATAAAAAAATTCCCCTAAAATGTTTATAAAATCTAAATTATGTTCTGTATAAAAAATACTAGGTTAAGACACACAAAAAGGGGAATAGAATATCTCACTTTAAAAAGGTTCTATATTAAAAATAAAAAGACACACAGGTAAATTTATAAGCCAATTTTTTTAAAAAAAATCTCAAAGTTAACTAGAAAACTTGTCTTAATTTTTTATCTGTTTAAAACAATAATTCGCATTACTAGATATAGTCATGGTTAGAATTGCGTTTAACATGAATCATAACAAGCCTATTGTTCGACATTTCTCCGGCCAAATAAGTGTAATTAAATTTATTTTCCCATACACTACTCTAAGTTTTTGATGTAAATCTCAAACACGTGAACTCGGCCATTTCTTATCTTTGACGACTATGGCTTTATTAATTGCTTTAACAAATAATTAACACTGCAAGAATTGTACTAAATATTGGACTAAATGTTCATAAAAGTTTCTAAGAAAGTAAATTTTAAAATATGTATTTAATATTTATATTTATAAGTTACCTAAATATGAAAAACAGTAATTTAGGACGTTGGGTTCATTTCGTTTATTTTTTTACTTTTTGTTAGGAATGTTATTATTAATTTCAGAAAAATAGTTCTCTAGTACCTATAGTAGTAGCAGTCCATTAGTTGATATTGTACGCTTCATGCGTCTTATATTTTGTTAAAACTTTGCTTAAAAGAATCATATAAGATTTTAATCATAACCGAACTGTCCGGTGCGCGTACGCATTCTGTTATCACACATGGGCAATTAGTCGAAGTTGACCGAAGGCGACAACGCGATCCTATTGGCTGTTGGTACGATGACGTCATCACCGCCTGTGGCCTTCGCGCCTGATTGGTCGATACGCGTCATTTCGTCGATTACTAGTTTGTTCTTATTTTAAACGTAAGAGGTTTGCTTTTGTGCGGTCCCCCTCGATAACGGTCCGCGGGCCGATTGACGTTTGACGGGAATATAAGTTTCGCTAAGCAAGAATAACCAAGACATGCTATAAATTCATTATTTTTAATTTAGTTTTTTTTTAATATTTAATGATCTGTCATGGCCTATTTAGTCAATATTTTTACTTTCAAGAAAAATTTTAAAAATCATTTATCACATAACAATTAAAGCGACGCGAGATAGGTCCTAATTTGTAATATTTAATTTAACTACATGGGATATGTCAAGCTACAAAGTACAAATGTCTAATAAACACGATGTCCGTAATGCATCTAAATAATGTACGGGATACGAGCGACGCCGAAACTTCACCGAACACGACAGAGGTGAAAAATAAATGACACGTACCAAGCAAAAAGTTAAGGGTATCCGTTTTTAAAAGTCTCTTCAAAAGTGCGAATTAGAGAATCGCTAAATTACGTTATCAGGAGGCGGAGGGTTCGACGAGCTCCGAAAGTTTAAAAAAGTCAACTTCACTTCATACAATATTTATTTGCCAACCAATTTTGTCTCACTCATCCCAGCTAATTGACGCAAGCCTTTCAACTCATTGTTTCCAAATTATTTTTATTTTATTCCTCCTAATTCGGTAACAAGCCGAATAGCTCGTATTAGACCATTGTTTCGGATTTTTATTTTCCAAATGCATAATGGGAGCTCACGTCAATTTAAAACATAGCTATATCTCGTCTTTCGCCGGTTGGCGATTCAATATGTCTTCATTAAGAGAATATCGGAACATCGTATTCACAAGCGGAACTTTCAATCTTGATCCTTGTCCAGGAATTATTGCTTCAAGATCGTTTGTAATACATGTACATAGTTGAGTTCTAACTCCAAGAATGTTCCATACTGTGATGGAATATCAGAGTATTATTACGATTTTTGAATAATGTTCTTTTAAGGTTTTGATTAATGAAGTAATAATGAAGTAATTGAACTGTCCCTGAATGTATATCGGACACGCCTAGCATAAATATTCAAGATTCGCTAAATTGTAATTGCGTGATGATAATAGTTTCCATTAATTTAATTGCAATTAACAAAGGTAACAGTGTTTTTTAGTTTTTACTGTTGCAGGTTCTCAAGGGAATTTTACGGATTATGTAAATCATTTCAGTAATTTCAATTCGTAATACTAATGTAGTAATTACATACTGTACTCGTTTAATATTTCTCTCTATGATATTCTTCAACGTATTTCTTTTAAAAAACGTCTTGATTTTGAGCACTAAGGATAACTTACTACTTAAATTATCTGAAATATTTAAATGAAGGGAATACAGTTAATTTAGTATTTAGAAATAACGATTGCGGTCGGCGGCCACCCGATTGAAAGACTAGTCTTTTTTCAATGCCCGTTCGTTTTGTTTTGTGTTCTGATTCCCAAGATAAAGACGTATGGATTTACATATGTTATATCGCGGAGGTCCACGCAGCATTTAAATTGGATTTATTAGTCCGTTCAAACAATATATGCAACGTCGGGGGCTTCGAAGTGACGTCTCTACTCACTCCTATTTAGCGTCCTTAATCCTTTCTTCGAGTAAGGATTATATTAACAACAATACAAATCGCATTACAAACAACGAAAACAGAAGCTTAACAATTTTTTTCAAGCAAAAGGTGCTAAGATCGTCACTCGAGATTCTATACTTTACAATAATTGAAACGTATCTCTCGCTGGGAATCTAACATCTAATTGCCGTAGATTAACAACAATTAAAATATGATTTCTGGTAAATTTGATTTACAGAAACTCGATAAGCCTTTACGGGAATCAAATAGCCTTTAGAAACAAGAACACGAGAGGATTTATAAAGGTTCTTTTCATAAGAAAATTCAATACGGAATTGTGAACGAAATCCTTTGACCAATGTCCGCCCATTAGG
>DWAJ01003872.1:0-13937 GCA_018238005.1 Eurema mandarina
CATCGGTAGAA
The DNA here is from genome assembly GCA_018238005.1 of Eurema mandarina. NCBI lineage: Eukaryota > Metazoa > Arthropoda > Insecta > Lepidoptera > Pieridae > Eurema > Eurema mandarina. The sequence continues at coordinate 12 of DWAJ01003872.1, forward strand.
TCGCGCTCGTAATTCACGTATTGGTGCGAGAAAGACAACACGACGGGGACAACCAATCAACGCTCGCGCACATAAAGATCACGCGCCCCGCGCGCCGCACCGCTACCTGGATACCTTATTTTTGACTTCTGCGCAGGTTTCGTTCAGCGCTAAAGATTCGTGACGCGTACTATAACTGTTTTCAAATACAATTAATACTCGTATAGTGTATCTGTGTGTATCTATCATAACTTTCTAGAAACTGTTATCAAAGGATCTCGACTTACTTTGATCAAACGTCACAACTCCGAGCTAGCTAATACTGGAAAGGGCTTACGTTGGAAGTGATTAATACAAGTTAGCTACTGATTATTTCATAATAAATATAATTTGTAAATTTTAATTAATCTTTTTTTTACATATTATTTTTTGGGGGCGGTAATTATACAGAATGGCTGTGAAATCACTTCTTCATAACACGAAGTAATACAAAATGCCTGTTACGTCAACTTCAAAATTCTTTATTAAAAATAACGGTTGTACTTTGATTGTCACAAATTTGTATTTGTATAAAAAAAGTCCTTTCCTCTATCCCTACATCTCTATGTATGTTTAAATCTCTAAAACTACGAAACTTATTCTCATGCGGTTTTTTTTTATTGGTAAAATAATTTACGAGGAAGGTTTATATGTATAATACGAGCGAGCGAAGCCAGGCTGGTTCACTAGTTAGGACTTAAATCCATAACGCACGGTAATATTAAAATGTATCATTTTACCGAAATATCTTTGTTTAACGGACCGCGAGTAAGCCGCTCCATACTTTTTCATGCGGAATTTACGACGTGGGTTCAAGTAACTGTAAGATAGATTTAACTATCCATAATCAAATGTATAACTAGCTGTGCCCTGTGGTTTTACCCGCATAGTTCTCGTTCCCGGGGCAATACCAGAATACAAAGTGTAATTATGAGTTAATTCAAGGTATCACATATTTACATATCAAATTTCAACAAAATCGGTCCAGCCGTTTTTGTGTGCAAGAATAACAAACGCACATCCATACATACATTCTAAAAAAAATTCACATTTAAAATATTGGTAGGAAACTGTAGAACTTATTTAACAGTAATTAATTCTTTTTTATGCTAGGACTTACTAGTCATTACTAATGAAGTGAAGATTTACAGAGCATCGTGAATGTCTTACCAGCCTTAAAATGTCAAAAGAAATAATCAATACATATAAAAGTATAAAACAAAATCGCTTTCCGCCGTCTGTCCGTCCCTATGTATGCTTAGATGAATAGAATGTTTGTTAAGGAAGGTTTTTATGTATAATATTCGGTAGTAGGTATATTCACATAAGCGTTATATCCGTGCGAAGCCGGGGCGGGTCGCTAGTCTATGATAAAAGGGATTTAATGATTAAGAAGGCAACACTTACCGAACGAAATTTGAAAAAATATATGTTATAGCAACACTATCCTGGTTTTTCAATTACAGAGCATAGTGCGACATTTCCCTCAATGTCAAAGTTAAGCATTTGTTAATTTTCTGTCACTGCACATTTAATTACATGCATCCAGGGAAAGCATTATTGAGAGCTCTCGATATATGAATGACGAAAGATTTAGTTAAACCATTCAATGCTTAAACTAAAGCATTATTTCGCATAATTCGTAATAACGCTATAATTGAAAAGCTAGGTCTAATTTCATCAAAATATTAATATTAGCATTATAGCATAGACAATACACCTATACCTGTCTTATACTCAAAATACAATCATGTGTTACCCTACACCTCTATTATGAAACTTATTGTCACGGGACCGTACGTACGACCTATATCGAACATAAAACAAACATATCGCATAACCAAACAATATCACAGACGCAAAGGAAACGGTAGTAGCTTGAAGAGTTGGTTAGAAATGTCGTAACATTGAATATATTTGTAATCTGTTCTTTTTTATTGTAACGGTTTTGTTTTAAAAAGCTGGTTGTTTTTTTCTTACTAAATTATTCATAAGAGACTATTGGGTATTGATTTTACTATTGGGTAATTCTTCTAATTCATTTTTCCTTCTCAATTTTTTCTATTTTGAGATGAGAGCTTGTGATTAAAAAAAACTTTTGTTTGAAATTGTAGGGAAACAGCAAAGACTAGAAAAAAATACGTCTTATAAAAGTTGTAGAACATAAAATTTTGCATAATCATCATTTTTTTTTCATTATTTGGCTAAAATCAAAATTAGTCTAGATACGATGGCTAGAAGCTAGCGGATAATAATGATAACTTTAAAAAATCAATAGTTGGCATGGCAGGCATTTTGTTTTCGTGAAAACTCAATAGGTACTAAAAATAACCGTATAAATAACATTTAAATATATTCGTTGTAGCAACACTATAGTCCCGCGCATTTCGCAACGCAAAAAGCACAGATAACAATTGGCCACAGATAATATAAATCAAGTGACGTGAATTGACGGTCGCCATTCACAGCTGCGCGTATGAACTAAACGCAAGTGCGGTATGTCGCCTATAAATTTTATTGTCCATCGCTGTGTAGCCATTCTCATAATTTAATGCCCTCCCTGGAAAGGGTACGATGTATGGCGAGTGATTAGGTCGGATTTAGTGGGCTTTAACCGTTATTCTCAAAAAGGTGGAGGTTTTAAGTTGAACTGTATGCATTTTTGAAGATGAGTTCGTAGACGCAGTTACATTTTTTTCAAAGAGCCAGTTTTTACTTCGAATTCTCTATTAAAAACACAGTACTTATTTAAATTTATGATACAAAATAAGGGACTGTCAAAAATCCCAATCAATTCTACAATTGAAGTATCATATGCATGTATAATATTTTACAGTTTTTACTGTAGATTTGTTTTCATTATATATTAAAATTCCTCTCATTACAAGCTAATTTACTGCTCAGTTGTCTACTATAAATATTTATACAAGGTTGACGATCTGTAAGCATTACATTTAAAGGATAAATAAATAAAAAACTAAAATACGACTAACGAAAAGTAAAATATTTTAATACAAATTGTTTACAGATAACAACGCTTATTTCAAATCGCCCAACTTAAAATAACAACGCAGCGCAACGCAAAAAAAATTTAATCAAGAAACTAATTCGAAGCAGTCTATAAAAACTATCACTTAATTCTACCATTCAGAGCTGAAAACTTGTAAAGTTGTTACAAAAAGAACCGTTTCACGGGACATCTGTTACCAATGGGGGAAGCCCGTTGAATGCAAATAGTTTGAGAAATTTCCTTCGTTTTTTAATTTAATCTAATACTACGTTGGTAGGGAATAAGCTTCTTATATTTTTGCAGCTTTTTCCTTGCCTTGGGCGAGAGAGAATTAAATCTCCCGGGAAACCGAGACGTGTTTCGTAGACGGATATAAAAAGTCTGATTAATAAAATTTTATTTTGACTACGTGATGTTCGCGCTAGTTGGTGTTTTTAAATCGAATGCTCTTGAATTTAAAGCTGTAAGTGTATACTTCTATAGTTGCTAACGGCAAATTGGTTTTCTCAAAATTGGAAGTCTAATCTACTTTCATATCAAATCTTGGCAGACGTTTATTGTGTGAAAGAGTTTTACGCAAACAAACATACATCAACACATATCCACAATTTTATTCGCATTTGTATTATTAATAATTATATTAAAAAATAAATAAAACCGACTCGTTCAAATTGGTTCATAATCGGCGGAGATATATATAAAAAAGTTCATCCCCAATTTTCCACCCTTGTGGGTTGTTTTTTTTATTATTAAATTTAAATGGGACCACCCTAGAGATATTACCTATACGCCGAAAAATAATTTGTTCAAATCGGTTCATAATTGGCGGACTTATCGCGTAACAAACAGAAAAAAAACATACTGGTCTAATTGAGAACCTTCTCCTTTTTTTTAAGTCGGTTGCAAAGAATCATAACCTACTATATATCTTATCTGAATATGAAAAAAATGACATATAGTTTAGACAAACTTATTAATAACATTTTGCAACATTAAACCTTAAAAGCATCACATGTAATGTAACCATTACACCTGTCTTACAGCCTTCACAATCCCAAATACTTAAGGCTAGAACACATGTACCAACGCTCCCATTTCCAGAGCATTACCAACAAAACTAATTGCTCTTCCTTGTGCACACAACCTTATTCAGAGACAAATCATTCCAAGTTGAACTTCTGATGTTGTGTTTGTGTTTCGCCCCTATTTATTTTACTGTTTGAGAGCGTTGCACATACTTTCGCCTCAAAATTCGCTTTACTGTTGCTGTGTGCTGTTCAAATTCTGAACATCTGAATACCTCATTAAACTTTCGTGGTTTGGCTTGAATCTATTGGTATTCTGCCTTGACATAAAATGTATGGGGGAAAACGACGGGGCGTGGTTATAGAGAATACTATTCTTTTATAAATTTAAGATTTGGAAATACTGGAGGTCGAATTTTCTTCGTCGAATCTTCTATATCATATCATTTTGTATCCAAATCTCCTTTTTGTTTTATTAAAAGCCGACAATGCATTCGTGAGTCACTTCGCATTACCACTGAATGAAATTCCTGCTTAGAGTTACAAGCGGTTCACTGTCATTTTACTTCATAGTTTCCATTCTATGGCAATACCTAAACGAAGGCATCATATAGTATACATAGCCGATGTATTAAGCCAGAGTCTAAGTTACTCGAAGGCAAAATTTGTATCAAATCGATTCAATAGACTATGAGTAAGTAACAAACATACCAAAACCAATTCTATATAAATCATCAAAACCTTTTACATTTATAATATTAATAATACTACCAACGATCAAAGGTCAATTCCCTAAACTAAACACAAGATTATTCAAAACAAATTGTTGAGCAAAGATAATTTCCAATTTACATTAACTTGTGTTCCATAGAATAACCGAAAAGCCGCAAATGTTGATCACTTTTCAAAGCAAACACTTTCCCGAAACATTTATTAGAAAACAGGCCTTGCTCTGAAATAATTAAATTTCTTCGCCGTCGGAGACGCTTGTTTATTTACGTCAACGAAAGTATTTAAGATTTTAAAGTTTGCTTTGACTTTTTAATTCTGTTTTGTAACGTCGTTATTCATTCTAAACGGTACACTTTCATATTGGATTGAATTGTTTATTTTAAATTGTGTATACTAAACTGATTCTTATTATAAATAACTAGAGTAAGTTTTATTTTACTAAAATAATTTTGATATTTTTTAGCTGGATGCTGTTAGTTATTATTTAAATCTGTATAACCAATATCCTCGTATTTAAAGGACGTTATACAGTCGCTTTACAATTTTATAATTTTAAGACTTAGTATTAAGTATTTAAGCTACATAAAACTAAGCTACGTCTAACATAATATCTAGTGTTATAAATCTATAAATTTGTAAAAAAAATTAACGAATAAGAAAATGACACTGGCTTAAATTTGTACAAGACGCAAACTCATTCTTTATAAATAATTTAAGTTAAGAATAAGTCTATCTTACGTATGTAAGTAATTAGTTTCATCATCATTATTTAAGTGAATCTTATCACTAAACGAACACACGAAAACATCCCCTAAAACATTAATAACCGTTTTTATGAACCGCAATACGAGAAAAACAATAAAATTCTTTAACTATAACCTCTTTATGAAACCACTAGATATTTTATTTACCATACTTTCCGCGAGTGCACATAAACTCGGCAGACGAATAGCAGTCCATAACTTTTTAATTATTCGCATAAATTATGTAATTTGTGGTTTGCGGTGCCCATTCACGGTGGGAATTTTTTAATACTTCATGTGGCTAGATAGAATAGATATTACGATGTTGTTCGCAGTGGAAGACCCAACCAAAGATGAGAAGAAATCTATACTAATATATAAAGCTGAAGAGTTTGTTTGAACGCGCTAATCTCAGGATCTACTGGTTCCAATTGAAAAATTATTTTTTTATTGAATTGACCATTTATCGAGGAAGGCTTTAGGCTATATAACATCACGCTGCGACTAATAGGCTTAGCTCCTATATATAATGGAAAATATGGAAAAACGGGGAAAATTATTCATCTTTGAGGGCTTCCTTTGCGTGCGCTGCGAAAACGCTTCATGATACAAAAATAATAGGTATGAAAGAATTATTCCTCTTTAAATGATCTAAAAAAAAGTTCACGACAGTATATGTCTATCTTCTAAGATTGACTCACTATACCATAATAATAGAAATAGATCCGACGGGGACGAAGTCGCGAGCAACAGCTAGTATAGTATAAACATAGTTCAATTCTTCTGAGGCCTATGGGGGTTTCAATCTATAGATGAGCCACCTGGTGGAAATTAGTCATCTTGTAGTAGTCTTGTAATAGTAGGTACAATCTCTTATTTCCCTAAAAATTAACTGGACAAAAGTGAGTCGGACTTGCTCACCAGAGATTCCGTAGCTCAGATTAAATTTTTCAATATGCACATCAAGCCCTTTCATTTTAAGCCAGTAGCTTAAAATTGAAATTTAGCCCTTGGACCAAAATTTTGCAAGCAGCGTCGTTATCGACGGAATTTTGAAATTTGAATACTTTAGCAAAATTTTAAAATATATTGTATAAAAAAATATAAACCTAACGAATGTTCCCTTTGCACTTTTTACCACATTGATCTATAACAATACTTACAGAACTTTATACTGACAGACAAACGGACAACAAAGTGATCTTATAAAGGTTCCGATTTTACCTTTAATCTACAAAACTCTAAAAACAACCATCACCATTGATTTCTAAACACAAACGTCAAAAATACTTTTTATATTAAAACCCCTTTGTTCTCACGGAAGCGAACTAATTTCAAATTAAACGACACATTAATTTTCAACACCATCAGTCCCCGTACAAGTAAAGTCCAATTTAGTTTAATTTAACAGCGAGCATAAAAATGTCTCACCTGGCCGGTTGTTAATTCTTCTAAAATAACGTGCTGTTACCTCGCCTCCACTAGACTTTACTACGAGCTTGTAGAAGAAAAAGGATTTTAATTGAGGTCAAATTTTCGAGAAAATTCTCTACCATGGACATATAATTAGTCCAATGTTTCAACATTACATTCGTAAGGTTTAATTTCTTTTAGTGTATTAAGATGTATCTTGTATAATAAACGTGAAAATTTGTCATTTTGTATTTTATATAATACCTATAGATGTATTATTAAATGAAGATGTTCGTTACTTTTACGCAAAAACTGCTGAATGTATATGGATCAAGATTAACATGCAAGTAGAAAATACCTGGATTAACATGGGGGATAATTTTATCCCGGGATTGCCATGTTCGCGGAAATTACGCGGGTAAAACGCTGCTAGAAAATCCATACTAATATTATAAATGTGAGAGTATGTTTGTTTGTTTTTTGTCCTTCCTTTACGCCGTAGCTAAGCAATCAATCGACCTGATTTTTGGCATACAGTTAGTTGAAAAGATGGTGAGTAGCATAGGATACTTTTTAACTGGAAAAAGAGTTATAAGGGGTGAATGGGGGATCAAAGTTTATATGAAAGTCCACGCGGACGGAGCCGCGGGCAACAGCTAGTACGTAATAATATATAGATTTAAAGACACAAAGACACAATTATACAACACGCCTGTCTATACATCTTAAGACGATCAGATCAGACGAGGATGACAAACACCAGTGATTGATAGACCGATGGTGCAGACAGCTTATTATCGATCATTCTCGTTCAAAGGGTTCATTGTTCAACAGTTCTATAGTTCAAGCGTTGTAAGGTTTAGTGGGAAACATCTTCAGGTACGGTAAGTTAAGTTACTACCAAACTAGCTTATCGGAAGTTTTAAAGCCTTTGTAAGCCTTAAGTTGGAGTATACATTAATAATTTCGTCTAAGTGTTTTAGTAGTAAGTTAATCATAATGATATATTTTAGAAAAGTATGTATATGTAATTTATTCTGTTATCTAGTTGCCATAACACAAGCTTCGGCTTAGCTTGGAACTAGATGGCGCTGTGTATAAATGTCCGGAAAATATTTATTATTATTTATTATTACATTAGGTTATTGTCGTGGGATCGCATACAATGATCAGAACTTAGACGACTAGACTATGGTTGTAAGAAATTTTTGTATGAAAGCCATGGAAATCCAGCACTGGATGATTCACAGCTCAACAAGAAGAATAAATAGAAGAATTACATGTACGTTGGGTATGAAATATGTAAATATTTTTATGTCATACCATGAAAAAGAAAAGTCCCTCCGTATAGCAAGGGACTACTTCGCGAATGATATTCCGGCCTATATAAGTGGGGAAAAGGTCTCATGAGATTTGGTATAAAGGACGTTATTAACATACCCACCTCCTCTTACCGAGGAGGACACAGCATCCTTAAGAAGGTTTTCCACAGATCTTACTAATATTATAAAGGTGATAGTTGGTGAGGATCGTATTGGTTGTTTGTTACTCTTTCACGCAAAAAACTACTGAGTAACTTTGGCTGATATTTGGTATACAGATGGATTTGACCCTGGTTTACCCATAGCATACTATTTATCCCGGTATTGCCCCGGAAACGGAAATAATGCGAGTAAAATCGCGGGCCATGACTAGTAAATAGTATATTTGGGGAAAACTGAATGTCACAACTAGAACAGATATAACAGACCGGTCACTACTATCATTGTTAAAACGTAATTGTAATAAGTTTTCGCGACATCAAATTATGTAAATCAAGGAACAATGCGAGAGCAACTTTGTAACTGCAATGAATATTTTATCGAAAATGTTAATAACAGCGTAATACAAGAATGGTTCTGGTTTTTTAATTTTTACGAACGAGTAAAGTATTGTTTAACAATAAATACTTTAAAATTTTTATTACCACGTTGCATCTTTTAATCCTACATTAAACGGAGCTTATATTATGGGAACAAGATAACGGATAAATAACATATACATACTTTCTTTCATAAAAACTTAAACATAAAACATAGCAAATTCTAACCCTAGTTATGCAACATCTCGACGCTAAACAATAATTTTAACAGGAAAATTATATGGAAATCAAGTATATATCTAATTAAAATTAATATGGTTCAATGCAAAACGAGTAAATTATATGCATATTATTATTTAACGGGTAATTAAGCAGAAGATCGTCACTCAAATTTATTCCGTTTAGAATATTCTAGAAAACTTAAATAGGTATTATTTGTCTATTACACTGTTTATGTTTTAATTCAAAGACGAACATAAACTTTTTATACAACGTCTCTAATAACCTAACATAGAAGTTACAAAGAAGTATTTTTTTTATAAAAGACAATTTCGATTGATGAATTCTATAAATAAATATCAATCGCGTAACGTATATTTGTCAGGATCGCTACCCGCTGTGTTCCCTAGTCACATTTGGCGAATATCACGAAAAATAAAAACAAATATTGAGCTGGTAAATCCGAAATTTAATTAAAACACACGCAGAATATTTCGCAGCCCCGTTCATAATATACATTATTTCCACGTTTAACACGGTTTTCGTGTGTAAATGACGTTCAGAAATAATTTCATTGTAAAGAAATACAATGTTTTATGTCGCGTTAAAAGGGTGTAAATAATGTTGCCATGTGACGCCGCTTGCTTGAATAATGCGACCGCGATATTGAAAGCTGTGCCGATATTGCCATGTTTATAACAACTTTACAGATAAAGCTCGAAGGATGATATATTTCTATTCTTATTCCATTTCAAATAAGGCGGTTATTTTATTTCTATTTATGACTTCAATAAAGAGTGACGTCAAAATAGACATTTTTTTTATATAGATTGTAATAAAAGATAATAACTATAGTCTGGCCAACGAAAGATGAGAATGAGATTTTATTTATACTGTTCAAATGGCAACACCAGCTGAAGTATCAAATGTCATTAGTCTATCATTTTTATTCTGTCACAAATCACTAGTCCCTTTCCGCAAAAACAAGTTTTTAATTATTCCGGATGAAGAAAATTACAAAAAGTAATATCCGTAAGCTGCTTAACACTATGATAGGCAAATAAAAAGACAAACAAGAGCAGAGATACATTTTTTTTATAGAATAGGGGGCAAACGAGCAAGCGCGTCACCTGATGTTAAGTGATCAGCGCCGCCCATGAGTACTCGCATTGTCACGAGTGTGTTGCCCGTCTTTTAAGGATAGGTACGCTATTGCGCATTGCGTTCAAGAAGAAACGAGAGTGTTAACACAGAAGTTTTTTTGAATTTGCCATTCTTTTTCATTCTCATCTTTCGTTAGCCTGACTTTAATAACGTTGCCTTTGACGTTATATGTGTATAGAATAAAAATTATAGATACTTAACCAAAAATAGTATAGGAACTTGCATAATTAAAAATAATTTGAAAATCTATATCTATACATATAATAAAAACGTAACGAGTCGCTGTCTGTACTTGGAAGATACATGAGAAAAAATATTATACGAGACCTTTATTAACGCAATAATAATAATACATAATCACTTAACATTTAGTGTTTTTTTCATATCAATCGGTTGATAAATAAAAAGTAATGGCAATTTAAAGATTCACGTTGAACTTGCTGAACTGTGGGCGCGGGTTAGGCATTTTCAAAAATGCTGTTCAAAGTCACTATTCTACGCGGGCGAAGTCGCGGGCACAGCTAGTTTGTAATAAAGTTCATGGTGTTTAAATTTTCAGGACGAAAACGACATTACAACAAGACGGATTGGTGTGTAAAGGTAAAAACAATAACATGGAATGGTCTCCGGGGAAATCGGCGATCGACGAAAAATCTTCGAGCGATCGCACCAATACACCCATACACCAATATGGCCGATAAATATCATTTATTGCTGATGAACGTTGGACATCCTTTACGAAGTAATATTGTTATTTGTTTGACTCTTAACCAATGATATTATATTAAAAAGATATGTTTGTGAGCGCAAAATTTTGAAGACGAAAAAGCCTCCTAATTAGGACGTCTTACACAGCTGAGAAAACTTACTATATCTTTTTTTCTTGTTGGTTTTATGTGCTGCCGCTGCTGTGCGGAACACTTTTTTCGGTTGATTTGTATAACATATCTATGATAATCTAATATAATAATTATATAATATTATTAACAAAATTAGTTGAGCCTTTTTTAGTGAGAACAAAATTTCTGTGGTAGTAAATTTATTAAAAAAATTATTAAGCAAAAAAATAATTAAAATACAATTTATAAATTAAGCGTAGTAAACAGCCTTATCGAAAAGTGACTTCTACCAGGCAATCTGTATTCTGTAGTTAGTAGTAGAGGTTTTATAAAACTGGCTGTGCCATAAATATTTCTTTCGATATTCCCATATCGATATATTTTATTATATTTCATTTAAAATTCTATCAGACTATCGGTTTTTATCAGTAAGAGTTGTTCTTGAATCGACAATTTAGTTTAGAAAACCAATTTTAAAGATATGAAGAAGTTATTTTTAAAAAATAATAACAATTAATTAAACTTATATCAATATTATTGAAACGTCAGACTATAGAGCTATTATCCCGGGACTTTTGGTGGACTTCAAAAGCTACAGCCAAGAAACTCATTATAATTGCTAATTTCCAAAGTTTTCGATCTATGGAATTATAAGCCGAAGTAACTTAATGGAATATTTAATTTTCAAAGTTGTTGTGTTAATATTTTAGCGTTGTACAAATTTGATGAGGTACTTTTATGGTTGGGACTTTGATTTCAAATCGCAACATTGGAGTTTGTCAATTTTTTCTTTGACGTGACGTACGACCAAATACTCATACGCAAATAAATTTTAAGCACGTCTTAAGTCTCGTAATGTTGTTTAAGTTGTACTTATATGAGAGAAAATATTATAGGAGACCTATATTAACGCGGTAGAACCCAAAACAAAGATTTTTGATATTTTTGTCTGTTTGTTTGTGCACGCTAATCTCAGAAACGGCTTATCCAATCTACATGGGGTTTTCAATTATATGTTGTGGTAAGCTTCACTTAACATTTAATTCATGTCAATCAGGTGATAAATAAACAAGTTATGGCAATTTAAAGAATCACGTTGAACTCACTGATCGTTTGTTGGCGCGGGTTAGGCATTTTCAAAAATGCTGCCCAAAGTCACTTTTCTACGCGGGTGAAGTCGCGGGCACAGCTAGTTATTTAATATTTTTGACGTCGTCACGATCAACTATCGTTAGTAAACCGCCTCTAAAGTACGACTTTGTATATTTATTTAAAAATCCCTTTTATGCAATAAGATTATTACTATGCATATTATGAATAATTAAAATCATTTTTAACTCACTTCGTTTTTTTGTAATGTTATTTTTTAAAATATTTCTAGTATAGACTTATCATAACATTCCCTAAAACATGTGCAGGTGACAAAAATCCCCATATGACAATAGTATCCTTAAACCCTTATAGAGATGGGGTGAAATACTTTCCAATCGGATTTCCTAGGAGTGCTGATTAGGGGACATCCGATAGCCTACGATTTAGTGCGGTCCGGAAAATCCGATACACCAAGATTGAAGGTTCGAAGAATTGCCATACAGACACACAAACTTTGGACTTCAGACTTTCCGTTTGTGTTAAAATTAAATGTAGGTATATAATTATTTAAAGAATCATACAGGCACAATTAAATTTACTGTACATTTTTATTTAAAAAAAGCAACTAAGTATCATGCCGCTTTTTCTTTTGAAATAAACTTTTCGAACCCTAAATGATTGTTTTATTGCTTTTTGCCTAACATAAAGAACCTTATGAATATAATATTTCGTATTTAAAATTAAGGTTGTGGGTACGTTTTTTATCAGTAGTTCATGCTAGCAAAATAATATTGCATAATATTACACTCTTGGCTTGAACAGCTCACTTATCGTAGTATCGAAACCTAATAAACTAAAAAGTATCAAGTTAATAGTCACTGTGGTTTTCGACCCTAGGTAAATTGCCTTAAAATTTACATGAGTTCAGTCAAAGCCAATTCCTTCACTTACAAATCCCTTGAACCATGGTTTTAAAGAAACCAAACAAATTTCGACTCTATTTCTTTGAAATAATGGTACTTTTTTAAATACTGTAAAATGTGGATTTCAACAATAATTACGTATACCAATTATTAGGAAGATATTATAGTGGGGATCCTTTTTAAAAGTTGTATTTTACTCATCTTTATTAAATACGAGTTATAGTATGATATTTTCGGATGTCAATTTCTGTATATAAAGTGAACTTCGTGTTAATCTTACCTTCTTGTATGACAAACTATTACCGATTCCATTTAGTAGTTTTTGAGTCAAAAAATAACAAACATACTTATAATATTATGTGCCTCATAGACGCTCATAGTATCGGTAGGTTGTTCTACTCGCGTAGTATCTTTTTACTTGCGTTAACGGGAGAAAAGGTGTCCTATTTGCTAATCTCTAATCTATTTTTTCTTTTTTTATACTCAGTGGTGAGACGAGCTGGACGCACTCCTGAGTCCTGATGGTAAGAAGAACGCTAGCCTATAACTAGAAAAGCCCAAGTCCGGGCACTACACCGACGCTCCCCACTTTGAATCATAAGATGTTAAGACTCATTAGCCCAGTAGGTAATCTCGTTGGCTACTAATATACATGTCAAAAACATTTTCTTCAAACATTTCCTTATATACTCTAAATATTTTATTTTCATTCTAGTTTATGGATAAATTTTAAGTTTAACACTCACACAATATATTCAGTATAATCGAACAGCCAACAGACATTCCGTTAACAAAACCGGTATCACTCTGCGGTTTCTCTAATTGATTCCAAATACATTTGGACTAATTTCACCTAATTCCGGCTTAAAAGGTATATTTGGATTAAC
>DWAJ01003873.1:0-13932 GCA_018238005.1 Eurema mandarina
AAGTTCCTGGAAAATCGTTATTGTAATGTTTTTATTATTTAAATACTTTTCTTGTATTAATGTAAAATTGAGCTCCGCTGTAAATCGGATTTGACCGAAGCTTCACATCAGTCAACACTTCTAATAAGCAAAAAAATAGAGCACTCTCATATGGTTTATACATTTATTTGGACACAACAAGTAATATTCATTATTACAACATCAATTTTAGGACAACATTGTGATTTTTGGCTTTGTTAACATTAAATTGACAATATAATTTATTAATTAGACGTAAAGAAAGGCTAAAACATTTTGTATATATCAAAAATATCATATTGATAGGTAAATGACCTAGGCTTTCATTGCAACATAAAAAAAATATTTCACTAAACTTATAAAAGGTATATTAACAAAACAAATCACAGCAGGTGTGATGTGCATTTTATATACTAGGTACCTATGAAGTTGATTGAGATATTTCTAACCATTAGGTTTATTTTCATACAAAAAATAACTTTGAATAATAATTAAAACTTTGCTAACTAAATGCTTGAATAGTATAAATGCTAGAAATTATAAAACACTATGTCGAAGGAAATGTCATTTCTTAACATATTTTTATTTTTATAATTATAACAATAAAAATATACAGATACAAGTAACTTGTATGTGGCGCTGTTATCTTAATTATGTATATTTATCTTAATATACCTACTATGCGCATCTTAATTTTTTTGACTCAATTTTTAATAAAAATAAAAATAAATATTCAAACAAATATAGATTAATTATTAACTATATACTTTAGAAGCGAATGTTTTGAATTCACAGCAAAAATAACTATATATCACGTAAAAAATACAAGGTACTAAAATATGACTTGTAAAATATTCTTAAATAGGTACTTCGGTGAAGTTATTACTAAGGAACATAATATTATTACTTTTATATTTTATCTACAGAACTAAAAAATGAACACACATTCAAACTATTAGTATTACTCAGTAGAAAATAAATTTAATTTCAATACCTTGTAATTTTTCCTTTTTATATAAATTAACACTTAAAATAAATAAATGATTAATGATTAGAACCTTTACCTTGCTTTTTTTAAAATCTTAAGGGTTGGTTTCACAATGACTTAAGGATAAATATATATAATTTGTCTAGTTTTGTTTAGCAGCTATGGCAGCTCTCTCTTGAGTGTCAATGGTAGCCAAGTTAATGGAAGCAACAATTGCATGGAGAACGGAGATCAATGTCTTCACCAACGCTATCGGGGCCGAAAGTACTGCGATCAACGGGAATATTCCCACTCCAAGAGCTAAAAGAGTAAGACATGTTATAAATTAAAAAAATATATATTGTTTTGAATGTTGCTGATACATTTGTATTATTTAAGATCATTCATCATTTTTTTATATATTGATTTATAAATTATGTGTCACGTTGTTTTTGCGCGATTGACTACTAAACTACTGAACCAATTTTAAATTCAATTTGCACACTCTGTGCAGTTTGAACTTAAAAGATAAGATATCTTACATTATAATATATGCGAGCGAAGCCGGGCGGGTCACTAGTAGTATCATTCATTAATTATTAACTGTCAAGCATGTTTTTCCAGTGGTACATCAAATGGATTTTAATATCTTTTTTTAAGTTAAGTGCAATGTGCAAACATGTTACCCAGTGTGATAAACAGTATCATAAAGATAACTTCACCATAAACTTGCAAAAATGTGGGAAAGTGTAAAGACTTATTTATCAGCTTCTGATAAATATTTATGTCAACAGGGGATTGAAAGCGGCAAGATTAAAGTCATCCAGTACTTATGTTTAAACAATATTTTTTTACTAATAATTTTTATATGATGATTAGCAGATATTTTTGTACTTCATTAAATAATTTTCAGTTTTTTTAAAGAATTATAATGATTTATTATTTATGTTATGTTTATCTTTACTTTATATTTACTGAGAACACTGTCAGTTATCTTTTTTTCAGATTTGAACAAGACTCCCATGAAAGCTAAACTATACTGACAATGCTTAAATAAAATTGGAAGATCATAATATGTATATTGTAAAAAAAAATTACTTGAAAATCCAGGGTAGAAGTGGCTGACATACAACGCTGCATAGAATGCCTCATTACCCGCGCACATACAGAACAACACAGTTTTGTTTGTATAGTACAGATGCATTATAGGGTTCTCCGACATATCAATAAACTTATGAGACGTCTTTCCTTGCAAGATTGAAGCGTGTAGGAACAGCCAGTGGCAAGTTATATCAATCACCATGGACAATTGGAACCAAAAAGTGTATTTCGGATAAAATGTTGCAAGAGTCATTAGCAGTCCAGCAGTTCCAGCCCTATCAGTTAGCTGGTCCAGCATTCCACCGAATTTTGTACCTGAAATACACATACATATTACAATAACTTGTTGTTTACAAAAATGTATGTAAAATAGAACAATCTCATTAAATCAATAGCTTTATATTAGCCTATTTAACTACATACATAATCATAGGATTTTTAATGTTTAAATAAACAACTATTTAGGGCATTGGACATTTGATGCCTCTAAAAATCAATACAAGCAAGTTAAGGGCCATAATGTTTGTAATATACATTAGCTATAATTCGATAAGGAATATATAGAATATAGATACGTACTTTGATTGAAATACCGCGCCGCATGTCCATCGATCGCATCCAATAGAGCAGATGTAATATAGCATATACAGGCAAATGTACAGTGAGTAGGCATATAGTAAAACGATATTACAGCCAGTATTATCCTCCCATATCCTAAAAAAAATTATATGAACATCCTTCAAAGTTCAAACACACGAAAATAATAAACAATGAGATCACAACTGACCGATTAAATTAGGAACGAATAAAAAAATATTCTCCGATGTTTCACCCATTTTTCGACAAGGATTAGAATCTAATTCCGTTTAATTAATGTACACTATCCAAAGAAGGACAGGCCGACCAGTCTACCTCAGGCGAAAACAGCACAATATGTAATAAATCGTTTAATTGAATTGAAGTACAATCAAATTACGGTATTCTTGAAAAGATCCAATAAAATATAAATTGTTCTCAATCTCAATACGTCAGTGTCAATTTCACAGGTGAGCGCCAATGTCATTTATCTTGTAATAGTTTAAAAATTTTCATTTTCACCAAGAATAGAACAGAACTAGGAAAAAATACAAAGATTGGTTTAGGCCTAAACCAAAAGCTTAAGAATAACGCTCTATTGAACCAAAAGACGCGTACCGTTATTAAGTTGTAAGTGTAAATTGCAATAAATAAACTGTTAAAAGCTAAAAATTTAAAGGCAATATTTTTATATTAGATAACTACTAGCCGCACTCCGCGATTATACCCGCATTTATGCATCTATGATACACATACCGTCTTGAATTGTCCTAATTGATCAATAAAACCGCTTGCGTACTTAAAAATTGTTTGCGTACAATATGATGATGAATGATATTATAATATGTAGTTATTATATTTCATAATATAATATCATTAGTTGCGTTGTTTTAAAAATTTATTTTAATTCCATATGAATGGACTATGGACAGACAATAGAAAGCGATTTTGTTTTATACTATGTATTGATATTAAATTATGCTTATTATAATAAATTTTAGTTATTATATATTCAAATCTTTCTGCTTGTGATATTATTATAATATTATTATCATTAAAAAAATAACAATCTTAAATTTTATTTAGTTACCTATCGTTCATTAGCTATCACAGAAACTCCGCATTTTCACATAAAAATTTCAGATCAATGATATTATATTAATTAATATCAAATCATTGTTATAGGTATTTAAGTTTTCACTTTGGATTATTTTACCAGTGTTGTTGGCCAAAAAATATCCATTTTAAAAATATAAGCTTCTCTTTTAATCCGCATGGTGGCGTAAGAAAAAAGCGCGGGAACTTCGATCGTGGCGGGTGTCTTTTTTTCTTGTTAATAATTTATTTAATTATTTTTGTGTAAATACTTTAGGAAAGTTCTTTTAAACTCTTATATTTATTATTTATCTTTAGTTTTTAGTTTATTTTACTATAGGGTAAGTTTTTTTACATTTATTGTATTATATGAATGAACCTGAAGACCCAGGGGGTTCTCCCCCTGCGGTCGCTCATAATATCACTATTAATTATGACTCCAGTATTGATACTGATGGGTCATCCACCACATTATTATTAGGTCGGAAGAGAAATATAAATAAAATTTGCCGACACTGTAACAAAAAAAGAAAGAGGGGCAACAGATCTTTGGATCATGGGTCAGATTGTGCCTGTGACTCCAACATTTCTGATTCTACTAATTTACCTTCTTCCTCAAATTTAATTACTGTTCCCGGCTCCATCGCCGCAGTCACACCACAGGTTGATAACAATAATTTTAATCGTTTATATTCCCCTTCTGACGTGGCTCCCTTTATTGTTCATATTAGCAAAATTTTAAGTTCTCCCAATGAAAATGTAATTTTACACCCAGTAATTTTTGGTCGATTTTTAAAAAATAATTGCTTTAAAAACATTGTAGATGGCAGTCTTAAAAAGATTGGCAGAAATAGACTCTCGCTGACTTTTAGTAATTACTCTGATGCTAACAACTTTATTAGCAATCCTTTATTAGCAGCCAACAAATATAATGCAATTATTCCCACTTTTAACATAACTCGAATGGGTATTGTAAGAGGAATTCCTAGTGATTTAAGCTCAGAGCAAATAATTGACAATGTAACTGTGCCAATAGGATGTGGTAAAATTTTAAAAACAAGACGAATTAAAGTTAAGAAAATTATAGAAGGTAATACAGTTTTTAATGATACAGAGACGGTGGTCATTACATTTGATGGACAAAATTTACCATCTAGGATTTACATGTGTTATACAGCCTTGCCTGTAGATCTATATATATACCCCACCATTCAATGTTATAATTGTTGCCGGTATGGCCATGTGAAAAACCAATGCAGGTCGAAGCCTCGTTGCTTTAGGTGTGGACAGGAACACTCTGGCGATTCATGTTCTGTCGATGATCATTTAATTCAATGTTTACATTGTCTTTCTAATTCACATAATGCAATTAGTAAGAGCTGCCCTGAACATGCCAGGCAACGCTCTATTAAAGAAGCAATGGCTAAACGTACATTATCATATGCTGAAGCAGCAAAATTACACCCACCTATACCCACCCGCTCTTACTCTTCTGTCCTAACTTCTCCTTCTACTTTCAAAAATAATTCAACTGAATCCTCTTCACACAACCTTTCTAATAAATCATCTCCATTCATATCACATAAAAAAACTGTATTCATTAAGCCAAAATCTCCTTCTAAAACAATTATAAAAGGATACAATAGAAAGCCTCATGAATCTTTGATAAAAGATTATAACCCACCAGAGCCATCTAATGGATGTGCTTTAAATCCTGAAACAAATTCTCAATCTGTAGCTGATATAATTGCTTCATTGATTAAATTACTTTCTCAGTATAACTCTTCCACGTCTTCACCGTCCAACGTTGCCCCTATTTTTGATTTTCTAATTAGTATTATTAATAACCATGGCCAATATAGTTCATTGGAATTGCCGCAGTATAGTCAGCAAGAAAACTGATCTAATTTATTTAATAAATAAATTAGATCCCGTCATTATTTGTCTCCAAGAAACCTGGCTTAAGCCAGGATTTCCATTTAAAATTCCTGGCTTCTCTATTGTGAGAGAAGACAGGTCTGATGGGTATGCCGGTGTTGGCATTCTCATCAAGTCCCATCTCCCTTTCTCTTTAATTTCTATTCCAATGCATAGTAATTCTTTTTCTATTATTGCAGTTAAGGTTTATAATATATGTTATGTCTCTATATATATTCCTCATCCTTCCTTAGCTATCCTTCGTGAAGTTTCTTCTCTTCTTTCTAATTTCCCTCAACCTTTCCTTTTAATGGGTGACTTCAATTGCAGTCACATGTCCTGGGGTAGTCCTTCAAATAACTACTACGGCAGTGAACTACTTGAAATAATTGATGACCATAATTTATGTGTTTTGAATTCAGGGTCTCCCACCACATATTCTAAGGTGAGTTCAAATGCTATAGATTTATCTATTTGTTCGGCTAATTTAGCTTCTTCTATTAACTGGTCTACTTTCCCGTCGACGCTTGGTAGTGACCACTATCCCATTATAATAACTTTGCCTTTTAAAAATATAAACAAGAATCCACAAAAACCTCGAATGAAATATATTATCAGAGAAGACAGCTGGTACACATTTAGACAAAATGTAGATTCAAAAATTAGTCAGTTACAATCTAATCTCACTTGTGCTGAAAGTTTTACCAAAATATTAATTGAAGCAGCGGATGAGTCGTTTCCTGTTAAGAGGTTCTCTAAGGGTAAAATCCCTTCTCCACCTTGGTGGGATTACGAATGCTCCAAGGCTATTAAAAACAGAAAAGAAGCCGAAAAAAAATATTTAACGTATTCTAGTTCTGAAAATTTCGACTTACTATCAAAATCTATCACTGAAACTCGCAAACTTTTTAAGAAAAAAAAGTTTGACAGCTGGAGAAAGTTTTGTTCTGAAATTTCACCTGACATCCAACCTAGTGTTGTCTGGCAGAAAATTCATAGATTCAGATCAGTTTACAAACAATCTAACTCTACTGTTCTTCCTTTCACGATAGCAAATGAGTTTTTAAATAAGTTATCCCCCCCCTCAGTACAATTTAACAACATTCCCCTTTCAATATCAGAGTATTCAGATTTGAATTCTCTTTTCTCCTTCAACGAGCTACATGGTGTTCTTTCGTCCGTTCGGGACTCCGCACCGGGGCCGG
This sequence comes from Eurema mandarina, assembly GCA_018238005.1. Lineage (NCBI taxonomy): Eukaryota > Metazoa > Arthropoda > Insecta > Lepidoptera > Pieridae > Eurema > Eurema mandarina. The sequence goes on from DWAJ01003873.1 coordinate 6,880, forward strand.
ATGGTATTCCTTATTCTTTTCTCTCACATTTGTCTGACAATGCAAAAACTTATTTTTTAGACACTATTAATCATATTATGGTTTCAGGTTCTATCCCTTTATTTTGGAAAGAACAAATAATTATTCCTATTCTAAAACCGAATAAACCGTCTGATAATGCTCTATCCTATCGCCCAATTGCTTTATCATCCGTGCTATTAAAAATAATTGAACACTTAGTAAAGAATCGACTGGAATTTTTTGTAGAAAGCAATTGTTTACTTGCTAAAAGCCAATACGGCTTTAGGCGAGGCAAGAGTACGCTTGACAGTATCAGCATATTTACTACGGATATAAGACTTGCTTTTAGTGAAAATAAATCAATAGTTTCCGCTTTCTTAGATATTCAGTCAGCCTATGACAATGTCGTAATTTCTGTACTTAAACATAAGTTACTTACCATTAAAACTCCCCCGTTACTTATAAATATTATAATTAATTTACTCCTTGATAGATCTTTATCTTTAGTGATCGATGACAACTCTGTCGTCTCTAGGATCTTGACCAAAGGCCTTCCTCAAGGTTCAGTATTGAGTCCTATTCTTTACAATATTTATACCCTCGACTTGGAATCTTCTCTTAATGGTAGTATTAGTGTCTTGCAATATGCTGACGATTTACTTTTATATAATGCCAGTCACTCAGTTCAAGAAGCTAGTATAGATATAACATCTAACTTGTGTCTTTTAAAAACATGGTTAGATAGTAATGGTTTAGATTTGTCTGCGTCTAAAAGTAGTGTTGTTCTTTTTAGTAGAATGCGATGTCCAGATGAACCTAATGTATTTTATGAGAACTTAAAAATCCCTGTTAAAAAAGAAGTGAAATTTCTTGGTGTAGTTCTCGACTCTAAACTCACAGGTATTTCCCATTGTAATCATGTACTTTCGAAATGTGAACGCAGCTTGAACATTTTGCGTTGCCTTTCGGGTGTTTGGTGGGGTGCTCACCCATTTTGTTTAAAGTTACTTTACAATGCATTAATTAGGAGTGTTCTTGATTACGGTACTTTTATCTTAGAACCTGGTAATGTTTCTGCTTTTAAAAAACTTGATTTAATGCAGTCAAAATCCTTAAGAATTGTATGTGGTGCTATGAAGTCAAGCCCCATAAATGCTTTACAAGTTGAATGTAATGACCCGCCTTTGTATTTACGCAGACAATATTTATCGGATAGATATCTATTCCGATCGTTTCAATTCTCAAATCACCCATTGAGATCAAAGTTAAATTATCTTTCTGATCATGTAAACTCATCTCCATATTGGAAACATAAGAAGCCTCCCCTTCTTGTAGTAAGCTATAGAAAGTTTTTATCATTAGAGTCCCCTACCCACTGTTCTAATTATCTTCCTATATTTTGTTTTGGCTACGACTCTTTAATTTTTAATCCGAATGTTAATTTTAATTTTCTTAGTTCCAACTGTCATCAATCTAATTCTGAATTCAAATCCCTTTTTAATGAAAATTGGCAAGGATATCATTCCATATTCACCGATGCATCTAAAGTTAAAAACAGCTGTGTTGGTATTGGTGTATACCATCCCCAATACAAGATAGTTCAAAAGGTGAAGTTCCCTAAAGAAACATCTGTATTTACGGGTGAATGTGTGGGTTTATTGAAAGCTGTAGAATATATTTTAATAACAAAATTGAATCAAACAATTGTATTTTCTGATTCGAAAAGCGCTCTGCAGGCTATAACCAGATTTCCATTTAAATCTCGTAATTCTAATCCGGTAGTTCTAGAAATAAGAAATAAAATTTTGCAATGCATGAATCTTAATTTAAATATCTGCTTTGCTTGGATTCCAAGCCACTGTGGAATTAAAGGTAATGAAATGGCCGATGCGTTGGCTAAGGAAGCTATAACTTGTGGGGATGTTTTCCCTTTTAAAAATTATATATGTGATTTAGTGAATCTATCCCAAATCTTTCTTTATTCCAGCTGGCAAAGTAGCTGGAATAATTCAAGCCAGTCAAAAGGGAAATATTATAGGAATTTTCAGGCTACAATTCCTCCGAAGCCTTGGTTTTTCAAAATTAATTTCACTAAACGCGTTACAACATGTCTCATTCGGATGCGTCTGGGACATGTTTCCACTCCAGCCCATCTTTTTAAACTCAAAATTATCGATAGCCCAGCCTGTGATTGCGGTGCTGAAGTCTGTGATATTAATCACATTTTCTTTTCTTGTCCTTTAAATGATTGCTCTTCTTTCTATTTAAATTTAATCTCATTGCGTATTCCTCTTCCTACTTCTATTATGTGTCTTTTATTTATGAATTCTATTAATGTGTACAGTATATTGTGTTTGTTTATTTTATCTAATGATGTTCATATTTAATTTTATTCTTATTTATATATGTATTTGCATATATTCTCCAACTTTCCTAATCTCTCCCTTCCGAATCCGATCCTGCTTTTTGTTTTTAATATGTTGTTTCCCAACCTTTTAATTTGCTCTGTGGCAAATGCGCAAACCGCGCGAGCCATCAACCATAAGAAAAAAAAAATTTCCTCATTCTCAGATGTTAAGAATTAAAAAAAAAAGATTTTATCGCTGTCAGGTGATATCTGCATATACTTGTCACTTGTCAGTGTCATCAGTCATGTGAATTTGTTTAATATATGTGGTATTGGACGATTGGGTTTTAAATTTTTCTGTAAACCATTAGGCTGTTTTTGTCTTAAATGTATATAGATTAAAACTTATATGATTAAGAAAAATGGATAATTACGATGAGCATATTATTGAATGGCAACCATTAGCTCTAACCCTTGTTGAATATCCCAAAGGTAGGTCACCTTATTTGATTAGTTTTGGCACCAATCTGGGTTGTATGTCTATATGCTAATTAATTTTTTAGGTGACTTTATAGGTAAATTTTTTGCTCTAACTAGTTTAGCACCTTTTGGAATCGGTGCTGGTTTTCTTGCATTAATACTATTTCGACGAGATCTACATACAGTAAGGACCTTTCTAATTTTATCTTTATACTATAATTAACTATTATTAATCGGTTACATTGATTCTAGATTGCATTCTTTATTGGGACGCTTTTTAATGAACTCTTAAATATAATATTGAAACATATTATATGTGAGAAGAGACCACTATCAAGGGGGCATTTATATAATGAATATGGAATGCCATCATCTCATGCACAATTTATTTGGTTTTTCAGTATATATGTATTATACTTTTTCATAATCAGGTAAGACATTATTAAATCATGAAAGTAATAAGAAAGTTCATGCTACATTTGTTTATCATTAGTATAGGTATTGAGTATATCTAATGATTATAAAGATTAATAAATAGAATCATTATTTCCAGATTACATCACATAAATAACAATAATATTATATCTGTTTTGTGGAAAGTAATCATTGTTAGTTGCTGTTTTATGTTAGCTATCATTGTTAGTATTGGTAGAGTATATTTAGAATACCATACTACAAGACAAGTTGTTATCGGCGCCTTTGTAGGCTTGACCACAGCAACACTATGGTTTGGTATAGTGCATAAAATACTTACACCATTATTTCCTCACGTGGCTAATTTGTAAGTAACATTTTAATCTCTTGTTTTTATTACTTTTATCATTTTATATGTGGATTTGTTTTATAATATGTGTAAAAGTAAGCAAGCCACTTTATTGTAATTCCTTTTCCAAAACATGATGGCTTCAGTTTAAACTAAATTAAAGGTAAGAAATTTGGTGGAAAATTGTCTAAAGTAATGAATGCTATTCTTATTTCAGGAAAATATGTGAAATGTTAATGATAAGAGATACAACATTGATACCAAACGTCTTATGGTTTGAGTACACAAAGTCAAGGCATGAGGCTCGCACTCGAGGGCGCAAGTTGGGTGCGTTGAAACCGACGCGATGACAGTGCGCTTTCTCGCGCGTCGACTCGGTGTACCGGCCGAGAGCGCGCGCGTGACGCCTGCTGACCGCCGCGGTCATTGCGCTCCTCGGCGGTTTTATATTATATAAATATTACTTTTAACTACCACTTATTATGTGTATATACTATTTACTGCTAGATTTAAAGTTGAAAAGCAATTATCAACAAATAACAATATACTACAAAGTACTTATATAGAATTATAAAAGACAATAAAATAAAATATGTATATTGCATTAGCTGTATCTGTAAATTTATTTATAAGATTAGAGTATTCTAAGGCTTATTTATCTTGACTTAACACATTAAAAGTTTTTTTTAAAGTAATTGGTATGTAAAGATCATAGATGCACAATTTCAAATACTCAAAACTCCTGACATTCAACAATAGCAGTTTTCCGAAACTGATCGCGATTAATTTAACCTAATACACATATCGAGTTTTACCTGATCGAATAAAGTCCATATTGCAAAACGTAGAGTGAAGACGAATATTGTTTTTTAATATTCACAATACTACACTGTTAATATTAACAAAATTAAGTTTAAATGTGATGTTTAACTCTCGAACTTCACTTCTGCCATTAGAAGCTAGCGCATATTGCAAAATAATAAAGACGTCCAATTATTTGGTTATTATCATAACTATAATTATTATAAATGCAGTTTTGCGCGAGTACTTAATCATTTGTATTAAGTTTACACTATATCTAATATTAATATTTTAGTGTTTTGACACTAAAATATTTATTTTGAAATTATTTTATTTTGATAAGAGCGATGCGAGATTGAATGGTTGCTATTTTTATGTGTGCATCTACGGTTTTGATATAACAATGTTTTAAATAGAAAAGAAACCATATACTCTTATATATCAGCTTATATATAGACAGACTGATTACATGATAAGACAATGTATAAATGAACCTTTTTTGTAGTTCGTGGTATGTCAGGATATCCTTGTAATTGTAAAATGAAAATATGATAAAAGAATGTTATTATGTTGTATTATGTGTTAAATTAAAATATTTTTAGCACAACATCATTATTAACTTAGTAATGAGCCCTTATAACATAACTCTAATTTACGACATTTTTATTATACGTATATTTCTAGTCTACTGCATCTAGCTGGACAGGTTCAATATCAATAAGAGTCTAATATCTAAGTCTAATATCTTACATAGATATGTAAAAATTATAATTAAATTATAGGGAATAAGCAAAGGTTGTTTAAAATTAAGACAATACATGAATCAGCTAGATTTCAATATTTAAAATCTAATTAAAATTTGTATATATGTATCTATATAATTATGGAAAAAAGCATAATGTTTGTTTAAAATCGGCAGGCCTGCCATGGAAATTGAATTATTAAAGTAAGTTACAAATTACAATACTCTGTTTAAAATAAAATAAAAACTACTTGCCTAAATTTTATCTGTTTCGTAATTGCCCCGTAATATTTTCAGTTAGTGTTAAAGAAAATAATTACCATTTGATTTTATGGTAACTAGGTTTTCATAATAAAAAGTGGCGATTGTAAAAGTTTTCTAATTGAAACAACTTAATAGCTACATTTACATAGTTTAGAGTGGCGTCATATGGACATTTTAATGCAATTCGTAAAAATCCATTATTTTAGAAAGCATTCTAATTTAACCCGGGCGGTAAAGGCTCATTCTATATAACCTTTAGCTAGTTGGTATAGTAACCGTCACGTATGTTTAGCGATTGACGAGAATAGCTGCGCATCGGTACAATCGCGCTCGTAAATGATTTGAAAATATTATTAAATATTTATCTGTTATTATTAATGTGACCTTAAAGTAATTCAATTAACTATATTAAATATGTAATGGCTATTATGATATTATAAAATGTTTTGGTTTGCCTTATCTTTTAAAATAATATATAACAAGTTCATAATTTTATAATTTATTTGACTACAAATTTAATCGTCTGTATCGGTTAGTTGATGTACGCCGTCCATGATATTATCGTGTTTAGCATTGGAGATGATGCATTTTCGATTTTTAAAAATCGTAAATAATAGTAATAATAAAAAAAATAACTTTATATTTTACACAAAATATAAAGTTATTTTTTTTTATTATATAAAAAAAACAGAAAACGTAACAACACAACAAAATTTATAACAAAAGAGAAACAAACACTTAACAATCGACTATAACTTTACAAAACAGAAAAAAGAAAATTAACAATCAAGGTTTAACAAAACTTAAAACAAAGCAAAAAAAAATCAACAAAACTTAAATTAACGTAATTCAAAACTTTCTGAACGTGACTGTACTTGAGAAGCAAGCGGAGCGTCTTATTGGTCCGAGAAACAACACGACTGGGGAGTGGGGGGGAACCAATCACCGCTCGCGCACCCGACGCTCACGCGCCCCGCGCGTCGCGTCTCTTCCCCTCGATACCTTATTTTTGACTTCTGCGCAGGTTTCGTTCATCGCTAAAGGTAATTGACGGTTACTATACTTTCGTACCTATGCATACAAGATAATACTAGATCAATATGTGTATCGTTTGTATACGCGTTATTTATAATATAAATGTTTTATTTTGCAAATTAAAAAATAAGGCAATCGTGAGTTTAGTAAATCAGAAACTATTAAAATACAGAAAAATAAAGTTTATTATAAAAAACAGCATAAGTAAATGGTCCAAGATCCCAGGGCCATCAGACGTCACGTTATTTCTAGTGAATGAAATGTGGACGATTGAGTAGTGTTAGTATGTACTAAGAACGTATGCCTACCTGCTCGCTTGCTCAGTCGGCCAATTTTCAGGTATCAGGTAATTAAGGTACATAAAAAAATTATCTATCTCACGTGAATTCTAGCGGCTGATTTTCACATATGTTTTAGGCAATACCCTCATAAATAAGTCGCCAATACTGGCAGATACTTTCCGTCGGCCGAATTGCTGATCAGACGCTTTAAAGCTCCCAAAATAATCACTTAACTTCACGTTAAACGTCTTATTAGGTCTTTCCAGAACTAATAGCGTCTATGTTTCACGTGAAAAGCTTCAGGGGTTAATAAGGTAAGAGGTAAGTATTGAATTATGTG
>DWAJ01003874.1:0-13932 GCA_018238005.1 Eurema mandarina
TTCGAAGTTATGGCGAAATTAAAATATCACGATTTCTGCTGCACGGCCCGTTGCGAAGTGAGCGTCACCAAGGCGGGGGTGCGCGTGCGGGAGGGGAGTTTAGATCTATGAGTAATATACTATATGCTTAAGCTCTGATATCGCGTAATATAAAATATTATGTAACCGTTGTAATACTCTAAAATACCCGTGCTGAGCCGGGGCGGGCTGCTAGTATGTGAATAAAACGAATACTTATTATAAATATAATTTATTTTCAAATAACAATTGTACAAATTTAACGTAAAAACAAAATATTGATCTTAATTAACATGTTTAGTTAAAATTGATTAACAACTTTTGTTGATCTCACAAATATTCAATATCATTAGTCAGTACACCACTCAAATAAATGTGCACTATTTGCCTTCCATTTTCAGCTACTAAAGCTACTCTCGGGTTCTTTCCCCTAAGGAGAAGGGGGCGCGGTGGGGAGGACAGGTCCGGAGGGGGGAGGGAGGATATGTATTCCCTTAGTTCTTCTCGGGTTTCAAATGTTTTGTCAGCGTAAACAAACTTGGCGTCATCTATGTCGAAGATTTCCCACGGCTTGGACGTCTCGAAATACCCGCCTTCACCCTGCAATAAATAATTTCTTTGTTGGCATATAAAATAGTTAATATAAACACCACAGACAATTTTTTTTGTAATTGTAATTTGAAAATATAACCTTGGTTTGTTTGAAATGACTGTATAAATGACAATTTCGGTTATCAATATTTTTTTATAATCTATGTCATCTAGATCAGTATTAATAATCTATTAACAATTCATGTTCTCATACTTAGATAAACTACCAAAAATTAAGAATAACGACTTTTTGGAATAGCCATACTTGTATAGACTATAGAAAGGGGGATGTAAACTTTCTAAAGAGCAATCAAGCTAACTGTTAGGCCCCAATAGTTCGATGCCGACAAAATTTAATATGCTTAGTCTCGAATAAATATCACAAGCGCGAGAGACTATGGTAAATATCTCACCTCAGCGTTGGACACGGCGTAATGGTTGCCGCGCTTGGCCGTGACGACGGACACGAGCTGGCCGGCCTTGTCCACGACGGGCGCGCCGGCCGCGAACACGTTGGCCGACTCGAACGTGGGCGCGCACCGCCACTGCGCCAGCGCGCCGTCGCTCGACGTCATTAGGATGCGCTTGCTGCGGTTTAGGAACACCTGGCAATCGACAGAATTCATACTTATACTCGTATACACCAATAGTCAATACACAATTATTCAAAAAGGCTACACGAAAGAATCATTTACCACCAGTTCGGAAGTCAGTTTCTACAGAGAAGAACCGGCAATAATTTGATAGTTTATTAGATAGATAGTAAATAATAAATATACAAAGGTACCTACTTAATATACTTGAAAAAAAAGCTTACAACTATTAGTGAAGGGATATACACAGCATCATTTTAACTAAATTGCTAAGAACCTAGGTTTTAAAGTAAAAACAAAAATTAATGTAACAAATTTTTATAATAAATGTAAAAATTGATTAATTAAAATTTAAATAAAATAATATCTACCTTCTCGGCGGTTTCCCCGTCCAACCGCACATAAGCGAGCTCTCCAAGGGGCGCCAACACATCGTCCGTGAACACACCGCAGTAGTGATGCGTCGACGTAGACCGCTCAGCTATCTGGTGATACGTACATAAAGCATCTTTATTCAACTAGACTATATATAGTAACACTTTTGAATCGACATGGTACCTATTACCGGAAGATCTCATTGTATTTAGATTTTAAAGATCTTAGTTTTTTAACGTCCTTTATAGCACTTTATAACACCTATCGTATGACAAGAAAAAGAAACTTCTCCCTTCTGAAAACCATAACAGTCTATAACTATTCCTGTAGTATTTCCTTCCCGAAGACGTCTTCATAAGGTAGCATGAATTAAAAATCTATTATAATATTATAAATACAAATGTTTGTGCGTATATTTACTTCTAATTTTAGAAGAGCAAAACTGCTAAATAGATTTAGCTGAAGTTAGGCATAAAGCAGATTAAACTCTATACTCGAGAGTCTGGATTGACAAACAGGGAATATTTTATCCCACTATGGAAAAAATACGGTGCGCCGATAGACCTCCATACGTTGAAAACTCTATAAATAGCATATTTACAGAGTTTTCAAATTTGATTTTCAAAAGTTTACAACACATTATGCGGCGTAATGCTTAACGTTGAATATTCAATTACGCTTCGCATTGTGCGACCACTCTCAAGCTAAAACTAATTCACGTTCCAATTACCGTAGGGTCGTACTATAATCCGTAATTGGAAAATTAGCACTACCTCTTCCGGTGAACAGCAATGTATCGGCACAGCGGAGCCGCTGGTGGCATAGCGACGTCCGTCTCGCTCGACGGTCTCCGCGGGAATGGCCATCTGCTCCACGAGCCCTTTGTACACGTTCGACGGCGTCAACACCGTGCGGGTAGACATCTGAAAACATTTTATTAAAATCTTTGTTATTTTTCATTCTTTTTATCAAGTCCTTTGCTTACTTAATTCACGTTCCCCGTCTTTTTATAAAATCATCGAGCTTTACAAATTGTTAATGTCAATGTATAAAAAATTACTAGTTTTGTACTAACTTTACTTTAATTAAACCAATACAATACAATGTCAGCCTTTGATATTGGCGAACTAAGAGACTTTTTTAAAGTTTGACCTTAGCTAGCTTTACTGTTTCAACATCTTGAAACATTGAATTATGTTTTGTAGCAAATAAAATACACAATAAGTAACTGAAATTACAACATTGTTTACGTAATAGAGTTTCTTTTAATTATTTTTTCGTTAGTAGAAAATATTCAACAATGCAAACTAATTTCGGTACCTTATTCTTATTGTTGGAGCAAAATAAATTTTTATCTATATTTGTAATTTAGATAAAATAGTTTGGTAACGTGTGATTAGTTGATTATGGAGGTTAAGGAACTCTTGGTAAATAGTGTTTTTTTTATTAATTTATTACTCTTAGGTAATTAATTTATGGTTAGTGGCTTTAAAATATAAATTAAATTTCAAATAGGGCAATGTACCTAAAGACTAATCAGGAAAACAAAAAGATAGGAAGGTGACTCGCATTTCGCAATCACATATCTAGCAGCATATAGCATTAATGGCAATTTCAAACAACAATTATTATATAAAATCAACAAAACATGGTTTGTAACAATAGCTATAAATTAAGGCATATACCTACACGAAGCTAGATTTGTTTACGACTGGCAACCACTGATAAAACGTGATCGATTGCAACAATTATCCGATATTCTTGTTTATGATTATGACGCGATAATGTTTGGACAAAACATGACATACAATAAGACAAAAGAAGTAAAGATTGTCTTAAAACACTAGTTAATATCTAATTTGTATGTAATTGATTACAGCATTTCCAGTAAAAGGGAAAACATTTCTTTTCCTTTATTTCTATGATCGTAGGACGCTAAGATTGACTTTAATACGACGTGATCTCAAAAAATGCGGAACAGTTTTCGATAATCAAATCTATTTCCGAAATGACTGAAGGGACTTTAATGTTGGTTAAATTATCTATGCTTTAATATCTTATAATGCATTTGTTAGTTACTTGAATATTTAAATTATTAGATTTGCAACCTTTATAATATTAACATAATATAACAAAATAAAACTCCAAAATGGATGTTAATAGGTACTTATTATTTAAATGATATTTGCTACTAGATTATTTTCATTTGACCCACTTAAAAATTAGATATAACAGTGGTTAACAATAACACCACGGTGGGTAGCTAGTTGACAACAAATTAATTACGTGACACATAATAATTATCGTAGTATTTAAAAGACCATTACTGTTTGAGATAACCCGTAAACTTATTTAATTTATTAATTTGTTCTAATGTTCCTACTACTACTGAGATTCGCCTATCCTCTATCCATCCTACCTGTTACCTTATCCCCTGCACCTACCTTTTTGTTGCTCCAAAATGAAAAAGAACCATCCTCAGTTGAGCTATTGTATGGAATTAGCAACACATTTGGTGATTAATTTGTTGAAAGGCTTGAACATTTGAACATAGACAGACACTGCAATGCTATTAATTTAAAGTGATATATTCGATATTATTTCAAATTCTAAATTGATCGAAATCGAAATTTATGAAATGAATCGTCCATAACGATATATTATCATGGGAAATTTGAATAATTCTAGGTTGTTGGGGTTCAAAAGTCAAGATCTGACTCTACGCGGGTGACATTGAAACGTATATTTATTAATTAAAAAAAAATATCAGAATCAGTCTATAGACGACGAAGTTAATGAACAAACATAAAAAAGCATACGGTCGAATTGAATAACCTCCTTTATTTTAAAGTCGGTTAAAAAGCGAGTGACGCGTTAAAATGAGCGTACACATTAAAACTAAAACCGGCACTAGGTAGATATACTTAGTTTTTTATCATAAATTTCACATGACTTTCAGTAAAAAATACTAATGAGATTCTTATTTAAATTATTGGATTTTTTATGTATAAAAAAAATTTTACCGTAGATTAAAATTACCCATGGTGATAAGTTTTCATAATAACTCTAGATTTCATTTTAAGTTTATTTCATTTGTCGCCGCTCCAAAAATCACAAACTATAAACATAATATCATCAATAAAACCACGAACGATTTTCAAATGTGGATGTTTCAAACCTTTTAATTGTGGTTAGGTTAGGTTTTTTACTTCAAAAAATATTGTTTAAAATAAAGTGTTGTTTAACATACCCTTGTGTTTATTCACAAACACGTATTGTATTGTATCAGCACAACGTCTCACAATAAACTGACTTCATCTGATAACGAATCGCGCTGATAAGTGCATTAAATCGTGTCGTCGAAATATTTGTAATCGACGTCAGTGTGAAAATATTATTATTATAAAAAAACGCTTTCTTAATATTGTATGTAAATGGTCTGTTTAGTCAAGTGTGTGTCGGGCAGGCACAGAAGAGAGTTTCGAATAGATTTATAGATAATTATTTTGTTATTTTTTAACAAATTTTTATCTCTACAACTCCAGACATTATAAGGGTACTTTAGCCTACACTAGTACTCTAAAACTAAGTTTAGACTATACTAGTCTACATTTAGAGGGTCCTCCTATTTTTAACCGACTTCAAAAAAAGGAGGTTACTCAATTCGACCGTATCATAATAGGTATATTGCTTTATTTTGTTTGTTCGGGCATAACTTCGTCGTCTGTGGACCGATTTTGATGATTCTTTTTTGTTTGAAAGGTGATATTTCTGAAGTAGATATCAGGGTCTGATGGTGGGAAACCAGAGAAATCGAAAGGAACTTTAAAAAATTGTATGGCGGAGTAGTACGTTTATAAGTTTTTCAATAAGTATTTTATGTAAACATTTTAGTAGTATGGAGTAGGTCTGATGATGGAGACAAGATACAGTCGAGGGAACTCCTCAACGATTTACAGCAGCCACCTTGTGTTTGAGCTTGATTAATTTGTTTTGATAAGGACTTTACATCTAGATGGGTGGGTCTGATGCTGCAGAGCGATAAGAACTCCTCAACGGTATACCGAACTACCTTGTGTTGGGACTTAATTTATTTGTATTGACGAAAACTTTGCACCCGTATGATTTATAAGGTTTGCACTAAATCTGGTGATGGAGACCAGAGACAGTTGAGGAAATTCCGTTTACCGTTTCTTCATTCGAGAAGCATCCTCGATTGACCCACCACTTAAAATCGTAAAATAAAATAATTTTTAACAAAAATAAAAAGCCTTCAAACTAAAAAGCAAGAAATAAATTTGCTTTGCACAAAGTAATACGTATTTTCATTTAGTATATATCTGTAATATAAAAATGAATCGCAAAATGTGTTGGTAAGCGCATAACTCGATAACCGCTGAACCGATTTACATAATACTTTTTTTAGAATAATCATCGATGTACGAGGATGGTTTTTAAGCAAAAAATAGTAGGCGTAGGATTTAAGGTTTCGGGTAGGATTAGTACAGCGTGAACGAAGTCGCGTTGGGCCGGCTAGTATGTATATAGAAATGTTTTAATAGTTATTTTATAATTTAGAAGTCGGTGCCAAGTAAAACAATAACTGTTTGTTTGGTTAAATCGATATTGTATAAATTCCCGTGATGTAGACGTTATTTTATTTAAAAAACAAGTGAAACAAATTTTTCCCAAAAATCAATTTTAAAAAATTTAATTAAAAATACTAGCGGCCAAATTTTGATAGGCAACCTGATAAATATATATTCTCCTAATTATAAATATACATAAAAATTCGGTTTTCAGCAAAAAACCGATGAGCGCACTAATCCTGCAGCCGGATCTCGTACTTACTATTAGCAACCTCACAATGTTTAAAAGTGGTATCTGATTATACCCCATTAATATGATACCTAATACATTTAGAAAAAACAAAATTTCGTAACATTTCCTTTACCTCTTTCTTTTAATATGATTGAACTATTTTGTAAAAACAAACTCTCAAAAGGCATATTGCGTAAAATATTTAGAGTGAAAACTCTTTTTAATAAAAACGAAATTTCAAAGCGCCATTTTGATGTTCATGTTAATGTACTGTATTGTTTGTACGTATTTAACGAACAATTTGGTATATTAAGTATATTATTATTAACATATAAATGCACTACCTACTACAAACTTTAATAAAGATCGGAGTTCTTAATTAAAACTTAAAAGATATCTCTATACGTAGACGTATAACACATTGTTCATTCTAAGTCTCTATACATTGGTACAATTTTTAACACTCTTTTAACCTAGCTACCTTTTTACCTCCACACTTTATTTAAGTTAAATTCAAGTTTTTCCAATAAATAATTAATTTTAACTTACTCATATAACGCTGACACGAATTTAATAAATGCGTAAATTTTAGAACGCAGTTCAAGGTTGACCTGTAGGTCGTGATGTCAATCAAATTATAATTTTAGGGAAACTCCCAGTCAAAGACAATAATATTAGGATTTTAATTTTTGAGTAAAATATTTTTTTAAATAAAGCTTGGGACTATTAGAAACATATTACAGAAACTACGTGTACACGTTATTTCTTTATAACACTTTGTGATTTGTGTTAAAAGGACAAATAAAATAAAATTACTTAATGGTATAAAGTAAATCGTACTCAAAAATATTTCGATTGATATTTTATTTTGTTTTTAAATTATAACTCACTTGGAGCTTTCGATTGTGGTGAATGTGGCCAACAATTATAAACATTCCTCTCATTGAAGTCTTTATTAAAGTCCCCATATAAGCAATCACCAATATGTATTGCTCCTATCCTAGTTTTCCAATTATAGTACTAGAGCGCATTATGCGGCATAAGCCTTACGCTAATGTTTCAACTACAAGTTGACATGAAATATTTTAAAATAAACAAATTAAAAACATTATGAAATCAATAACAATAAGTAGAAACGTAGCAAAAGGCGACATCTCAGCTAATGCTATCCTGATGGCGAGCTCTCAGAATAGATGCTGGTTTGCAGGTGCCGCCCGCTCCCTGAGATGTTATTTGGGAGTAGGGAGTAGGGAGAGAGAGCCATTCCCCAGTTACCTGACCTATATAAAGAAAATGAAATTAAAGAATATTCCTAAAAGAAATATATATAAAAATAAATAAAAACAGATTAGCATTTAGCAACTGCATCTGTGTGAGTGTGTGTTTGTGCGTGAGGGTGTGTGTTGTGTGGGTGTATGCGTTCATATTTGTGCATGCGTGTGTGTGAGTTGAGTTCTTGAAGAAATAATTGGTAGATAGGATAATTTTTGCATTTAAAAGTATTTGCTTAGTACCAGTGTGTGACAATAAGATTTTATTATATTTTGTGTATCGATTTGTTTTTTTAAGAGGGCATTTTTCTGTTTAAATTTAAAAAGATTGATCGCCATTTTTACATTCATGGGAGGTGGTCGTCACATCACATCACATCGTTTCATGGTTTTGTTGCACTAAACTTAAAACCAAATTTATTTATGTTAATAATATGCTCTGTAATTGAAAAACTAGGACAAATACCTAATTGTTATTGACTATCTAAAAATGTGTTTTTGCTGTGGAAGAAATTTTAGTATAAAAAATAATAATTCATCATTCTATGCTACCTATGACAACCGAACAAAAATTATGTCAGTCTCTGTTGTCAATAATTGTCATTACTTTATTCCAATTTTGACACCTACTCCCATCAGCTGTTTAGTGTTTTTAATCAAAAAGTGATAAGGTTCTCGTTTTTAATATCGGATATCGAAGCTTATGCTTCAACTTTGATTTGTTATTGTAATTATGGCTCTCAGAAGATCCCTCCTTAGAATTGCGAACATACAAAGATCTAATTTACGTTGTTTTAGTCAAAACAGGGTTTTATTAGGTCAAGCCGAACCAAAAGAGGAAAAATTTGAGAAAAAACAGACACATTTCGGGTTTGAAACCATTGATGAAGATGAAAAAACACAAAAAGGTACATACACAAATATATTTGTAATTTTTGGCAAGAAATTATCCTTTGAAAATAAGTAAGGTTATTTTAAGGATTGTTGTGAAATACTACTTTTGAAGGGGTATGTTACGTTAGGGACTAAATATTTATAGAATTTATACTTATTTTTTAGTGATATTTTTGCCAATTTATTAGCTTACAAGGTAATATTAAAAAAGTGTATTATAATATTTTATTTAATATTTTCAGTTCACAAAGTATTCGAGACCGTTGCCGACAAGTACGATCTCATGAATGATGTGATGTCATTTGGAATCCACAGAGTGTGGAAGGATATCTTTATGCAGAGGTTAGCTCCCACTCCCGGAACAAAGTTGCTTGATATGGCAGGTGGAACAGGTACATATTGGATATCATGTCCTATTATTTAAAATAAAGGGTAATAGTTCCTATACTTTTATTTTTAATCGATACTTATATTATTGAGGAAAAATTTGCATTTTTGTATTTAACAAATATACTCAAAAAGTATTGGACCAATTTTAATAATAATTCTTTTTTATTAGAAAGCTACATTATCACTGAGTAACATAGGCTTTAATTTTTGTATTTAACTTTATTAGAGGGTGCCCCTTTAAAAAACCTTTTACAACTAAACTAGTGTTTAAAACTAAATATAATTCATTTTCTATTAAATGTCTTAAAAATTTACTACAGTTTTCCATATTTACAGGGGACATCACATTTAGATACATAAACTATTTACGAAATTTAGGTGTTACAGATAAAAATAGTAGTGTCACTGTAAGTGATATTAACCAGTCAATGTTGGATGTAGGCAAAGTCAGGGCTGAAAGGTAAGTTATAGGTAACTTGTAATATGTAATATATAGAAATAAAAATGAAAACTATATATCGAAGTTTTTAAATTTGATCCCCATGCTGAAAAAATATATTTGTAATTTACTTTAGTATATTTCTGTAATCTGGGTGTTGCTTTGTATTGTACATATTAAAAAAAATTGTATTTGTAGTTTTTCCATTATCCAGTTACCATATCACAAGCTCTGCTTAGCGTTGGGCTTGATGGTGCTGTGTATAAGTGTCCTGAAGTATTTGAAATATTTTTTTACAGACAGGGCTATACAAATGATCCAAATATATCAATGGACTGGTTGTGCGCCGATGCAGAGAGTTTGCCCATACCAGATGAGCAATACACTGCATACACCATCGCTTTTGGCATTCGTAACTGCACACATGTTGACAAGGCTAGCATTTACTTTTCTAGAATTATAAATAAAAAAATTGTTTTGTTTGTATTAAAGAGACTAAAATATTGTACTGATTCAAAATATTCATTAACAAGTAATGTTAGACTATCACGAGGTGACATAGACTATCTAACTTAACGGTTAAGTACTACATGCGAAAAAAGCACTCAATTGCGCAGCGAGTCATAGTATTTGTACTACATCTAAGCTGAATAAATGACATAATTTGCGACATTGTAGGGGCCTAGTCTGTCTGAGTCTACTAAATGGTTATAAAAAATTAGAATGCTACATTTCTCGTGACATAACCAGTTAATAGAATATAGTGATGTATATAGCACTCATATAAATAATAACCACTTACACAGGTATTGGAGGAGGCATATCGAGTACTGCAGCCAGGCGGAAGATTCCTTTGTCTTGAATTCAGCCAGCTACCTAATACTCAATTACAGTGGTAAGATAGTTGATTTTCAACTTAAGATACATTTTGTTTTATATGTAATTATAAAAAATGTCCAATTTAGGCATAATAATTTAAATAAAAGCAACACACATTATTTAACTCAATAAATCATCTTTTTATAAGTTTAAATCAAATCTAGCAAGTTTAGGATGATTATATATCACATACTAAAACATATAATTAATCTATTAGACAAGTGACTATTTGTCTAATAGATTAATTATAATATGAAATGTTTTTCAGGATGTATGACCAGTACTCGTTCCAAGTGATACCAGTTCTGGGCCAGCTGGTGGCGGGGCAGTGGAAGCCGTACCAATACCTTGTGGAAAGCATCCGACAGTTTCCTGACCAGGTTACTATTTTAATTGTGATTTTATTAAGAAATATTTTTGCTTTTGAAGCTTAATTTAAATTGAAGTAAAAGATTAAGAAAATACTTGTATTAGAATTGCATTTGTACAATAAAAAATCCTTATTTAAAAACGAGTGAAAATTCGTTGCGTAGTTTTAAATTTTTAAGCCAACAGGGACAGACAGAAAAAAAATGACTGTTTTATATACTATGTAATGATAATTTTTTTTTTAGGAATCCTTCAAGAGTATGATCGAAAACGCCGGATTTAGACATGTTACATATGAAAACTTGACATTTGGAGTGTGCTCCATACATTCAGGGTTTAAGATATAAGTGATGTATTAACTGTAGAAACAAGGTCTTATTGTAAGCTAATTTATTCGTTTATGGAATAAAGCGATTTGTTAATTTGTTTAATTTTATTATTGTCACTTATTTAATCGAAATTGAAAAAAAAAACACTTTTTAATGTTTTCCTTGCCAAATACTGGTCAATATATCAATATATTACTGATTCATAGATAAGAATAGATTTTTAAACCAACAGTAAGAATATATACATACAGTAATATTTGTGGAACACCAGTTAGGAACAAATTTATTATATTAAATCAGATAGCCGTTGTGTTCTGTTGAGTTAACCTAAACTTATTAAAGCAGCATTTGGAACATTGCAACATATAATTATGAAAAGTTAAGGTAAATAAAACACAAAATGTCCAAATAATATATATTCAAGTCCATCAAACGGCGTTTGGAATGCAGACGTATCTAAATTACATTACATCAACGCGAGCGCGTCGTCAACACTATATTACACAGATTTCATCTTAACTATACCGGAACGCCCCCGGGCTGCGCCTGCCGCCCGCTCGGCCGCGCTACATGAACTGAACAACTATTATGACGATTTATTCATGCAACCGTCATGCTGAACCCAGTGGTAACCTGACTGGCAGGTTGCACAAACCGTCACCCAGCGGTTATCTGAATGGCAGGTTGCACAAACCGTCACCCAGTGGTCATCTGAATTGCAGGTTGCACAAACCGTCAGTCATGCAGTACGACGGTTATCTCAAGCGGGCGGCACGCGCGCCCGGCGCCCGGCTGGGGATAGAATTAGGCCCGTTTCCGGCTTCTCTATGGGAGGTCGAACCATTGTTGGTAAATAATAATCATTCACGAATCGTTATTTAGCGGTTAATTTGTCAAATTAGGGTTTAATGATCAAACCTCACAGTCAAGTAGCGAACACACGTGAGACAAGCGAGCGAGCCCCGACGCTCGCATCCGTCGCACTCAGACAGCTCAGGGGTTAAGCTCAAGCATGCTTTGAACGAGAGACATCGAGGTTAGCGCTAGTCTAACTGCGAAGCGTCCGTCGAAGCTAGTTAGGGAGAACAAAGTCGGAGCGGGCACTCAACAAAGTTATTTGCAATAATTTCAAATGCATACCAAGATCCGGAATCCGTGACGAAATATCCGGAACGAAATCCTGATCCGTTATCCGAAAGGTGTTCCGTTAACAATATCCATCCGAGCGGTGAGTGCGCGCGTCCTATCCTTGCGTATCCGTACAGTATCCGTCAAGTATCCGCACAGTATCCGTACAGTATCCACAAGTATCCGATCCTATCCGTATCCTAGGCATGCTGATCCGACTCACACCTCCGTCCGAGAACATCCAACGAGCCCAATCCACAGTGGATGAAACAAAAAAAGATACTTTTAATTACACAAATACAGTTTGGTCATACATAGTTATATCTATGGTGCCGCCAGCGCTCACTCTGGAGCCCTATGGGCTTGTGGGCTTAATCAGCCTGCGGGCTCCACGGGCGCCTGAGCCGGCTGTCGGCACTTGGTACAATATAAACGTGTTTCCTTTCATATATTACTCCTAAACATACGCGAATCTATTTCTCAAGACACCGTGACGTCATCGCTTACCATTCTATTCCCCTTAAAATTATATCTACGAAACGCGATCTCCAAACCTTAATAGACACGTATACACAAAACGGCAAACTCGTAATTCTAAATTTAAAAAGCTATTTTAGAATTAGACATTGTAGCGATGGCGTCACTTGCTGAGGCTAGTCGGGCTAGCGAGGGGGGTTAGGGTGGGGGGGTCAGGGGGTGTGGAGGGGGGTGTAGCAGGGGGCGGAGTCGCCGCCGCCGCGAGCCGCCGCGCCGCGCCAGCTGTCGATAAACACAACCTTCAGTATGTCACCCAACCGACTTACCGGCTACCCCCGATTCAATGGTTTTAAATCAGTTAAATTTTTACATATTACAATTTTAAATTATTGACTAGTAAATAGTATCTAGCCACATAAATATATAATATTTTTATAAATAAATTTAAATAATTGTACTACATTGTATGGAAATTAAAAAGAAAATCATTGCAAGAACCAACTTTGAAAATGTAATGCCTTGTGTACATATAAAAATTTTATAAAATATTCAACTTACTTGGCGATTCCTTGTTGGTTAAAATAATTGTTAAAGCAAATATACTGTACCATAAATATAACAAATAAAACTAGTTTCATTAACCAGCTTCTTCTATTACCAAAGTAAATGAATTTTAAGTATTGTACTGTACTATACTTTGTACTGGATATTGTATTAATTAAGTTCTACGGAAAAATAATCTAATGGAATGAATTCTATCCCATCATAGAATGAGTTTTAAACTAATAACTGTGATGACTATGAATGATAACTAGTAAATATGTGATATGTGTTTAAAATGTCAGGATGCATCAAGGTTATATCCATAAGTGCGTGTCAACTATTATACAAGAATAGTTTGCATGACACTACTGTGGATGTGTGTGCTTGTTTTTTCATAGAGTTTATGAGCATGTTACCTGTAAGTTCACGTGTGTGAGTATGTGTATATGTAAAGGAGTGTGCGTGTGTACGCTTTCGTATGTGTGTACTGTGCACTATGTGTGCAGTGTGGTGTGCGTATGTGTGTACTGTGTGTGGTGTGTGTGTACTATGTGTGCGGTGTAGTGTGTGTATGTGTACTATGTGTGCGGTGTAGTGTGTGTATGTGTACTATGTGTGCGAGGTGGTGTGCGCACTGACCCGGTCAGTAGGCGTCGCGGTCGCGCGAGTAGGAGCGGCGCACGGGCGAGTAGCTGGGCGACGCGCGCCCGCGCCGCGGCGAGTACGAGCGCGACCTGCGGGAACATCGCGCGTTACTATTATTTACTTCTACACAATGCTAACAAACTTATGGAGGGTAATAGTCCCTTCCTAAA
>DWAJ01003875.1:0-13930 GCA_018238005.1 Eurema mandarina
ATACAAAAATCTGTTTCAATACCAACTTTCATAGTCTTCTAAAAACTATGAAAGTTGAATAAAATTTAAACGAGCGTGAAATGAGTTTTAATTCATACGAAACTGGAGGCTAATGAAACGGAATGGTTAGTTAATCTAATCGAGATTACAGGGCGCGTCACGGTATGCGCTTATGGGTGGTCGGAGCTATGATCGTGTACGTCTAGTGACCAGGCGTTTTAGGCCGTCATTAGAAATATTTTTATGGTATGGTAACTCTTTGTTTGAAACGTCATGTTTTGTATTACTCGTTATAGTCTATGGTAGGTTGGTACCTCATAGATAAAAAAATGATAGAGCTGTTTTATCCATTGATTTGTGTTTAAATACATATTTAGGTTAGGTAACTATTTGTTTTATTTAGCGTTAAATTATTAAGGTATTTTGAATTTGTACAATGTTACAATAAGCATAAATTGCACAATTTTTTTTATTCTTATAAGATTAAACATGAACAAAACACAATCTTGTTATTCATTTACAACACAACTCTATCCAAATCATTTTATGATTAAACTATTTAATGAATATTACCAACAAGATTATTAATAGTATCAAATTAATATTCAAAAACCTTTAACCTTTAGTCCGGTGAACGTTAAAAAATATGGCGTCTGTAATAATGAGCTACAAATAACGGGCGTTTCTCACCTCATCATAAACGACGCATCATAACCGCGTTGCATTCTGTGTGGGATCAGCGGAAAAACGCTGTTAATGTCCGCCTCTTGTCAACAATTATGGTCACTTTGTTTATAATTGCGTTTAATAAAAATTAAGCATACATAGCTAAGCTAGCATTTCTGTATGTATGTATAAGTAATATTTAGTATAGGAATTGTTTATTTCTAAGTTTACGGTAAAGTAATGGTATTAGTATCTACACATAGGTCTAGAAAAACGTGAAATAGATAAAAAGAATTTCAATTGTAACGTACATGAATATAAGCATGTTAAAAATCACAAGTTATCTTGACACTAAAAGACTAAATATTCGTAATAAGAGAATTAATTACGAATATTTAGTCTTTTAATAATAATTATTATTTTTATATATCATAAATAATAATAATTATTAAAAGACTAAATATTTATTTAGTCTTTAATTATATTATTTATATATCATTATCCAAGTGAGTTAGCATAAGAAAATCAACGTTTTGTAAACCATTTCTTTTATTAAAAATATTGATATTAAAAGATCATATTACTTTATCTATCAAGAACTATATAATCCGTTAACAAGTTATACATTATACAAACGACGCGGTAAATCACTGGTTTATGTCGTCATCGAGATATCAATTCTGCTTATTGCTATTTGTAGACGTTGACACTTTTTTATTATAATGCCGATTCAGAAGTGTTGCTATACTATAAAAATAAGACAGAGAACTGTATTGAATAAAACTTTACGTAAAAATAGAAACGTACATAATAGTAAAACTACATAAAGTAGATAAACTATATAAGTATAATACCTATTTATACTTAAGTTATTTATTATACTTACTTTTATACAAATTGTAACTAAAAGAACAATTGAAAATACTACGATAATGTTGAAGTGTATGTATCTTTGTATTTTTTGGTAAATAATACCGTAATAAGTCCAGAAAATAACTGCATGAATCATCTATAACTGCGTAAAAATATATTCTAGACTTTAGTGGAAGCTGGAATTTATTTGTTTGCTTTAAGATATTTATTATCGAGTAATGTTCGGAAAATGCAAGTGTTACGTAAATTAGGGCGAGGTTACACTCCCACGCTTCCTCGACACGAGATCTCGACTATTAGCACCAACGAAATATTCTAAAATAGACTACAACTCACGAGAAAGTAATAAGAGCAGTTTAGTTATTCAAACATTTGTTTCGGTTAAAATTACACGTCATTTTTTTGTCAATAAGACATTCTAAGTTTTTTGGAAAATATGCATGTTTTAATTCTTTAAATCACTTTTAATTGTCAAAGGGAGATTTTCTCGTATAAATAAAACATGATCACAGCTATGAGTCTTTTTCGAAAGAGTTGTATCTGTCCCAAATTATGATATATATCCGCTTTTATTCGTACGATTCATAAGCTCATTATAAGAATCAAACAACTCAACGGCTGCTTCTTAACAAAATGTCTCATATAGTATGATTATATGTGTACAGAGGTGGCCAACATGCGCGCCTGTGGAACCAGAAACCTTATAATTAATTTTTAATGCGTCGGCAGCAATAATTCTAATATTTATTGAAATTTTCTTCATATTTAGAAGCTTTTCACCATTTTTGCTAATAACTATGATCATTCTATTATTTTCCGTAGTTTTTCTGTTCCCGTTGTAATTCAACTAACTGTAATTATTAAAGATTGTAACATTGACATGCATATATACTTGGAATATTTTTGTTATAACATATGTTTATTTAATAAGCTTTACTACCGCTGTTGTCTTGAAACTATAAGCCGCCCGCGTAAATGGTCTAACTTCTAATACAACACCTACACGCTTTCACCTTCATTAGCATTTGGCCCGTTTGGGACCGAATCGTGGCGCAATCCCATTCAATGTGGGTTTATTGTTCATCATTGAGACTCTGGACAGGTGTATGGAGGTCAACTATATGTTGTAAGCCGTTTAATGAGTTTAGTGTACTTTTTGCGCATCTGTTTTTCGGCCTTTGTTTTTTTCTTATACTATTTAAAGAGATAATAAAGTTTCGTGTTTTATTTAAATATATAACAGAGATATTTTTAAATTAGTATAAAGGTAAAACTATTTAAATACGTTATTTCTTAACTCTTCTTTCCACAAACGCATATCGTGCCTGAAAGAGAGAATATTTTAGTATTATTTTATATGATGTACTTAGTGCAAGCAATATAAATATTATTGACTTATAAATAAAAGAAAAATTTCGAGCAAAATATATCCGGTATGTTACCGTAGACAAATCAAGAACAGCTGTACTAATTTCAATCATTTTTAGTTTATAAAAATCGTGTCCAACAACAAAAACATTATCAAAATACCCTAAAACTGAGATCCAGTTTTACACACCTAAAACCGAGTTACACAACTAGTAATCAAAACAAACAAGTCTATTTCTAGACCTGCTAATTCCAGTAAACAACACATTGAAGTATATTCGTCGTAAGTTGCAATTCTCACGAACGCCGAGAGCCGGCCCATAGCCATTGCGAGCAATCTTCTCATTGAGACAATAACGCACCCTATGCGGGAACTTCTTTGTTTTGTTGTCTTCAGGTTTGTAACTAGTCGCTTATTGAAGTAATACCAGATAAATACGACCCTTTAACATCTAAGGAGTTGTTTGACAAAAGTTAATAGCTCTCGCAGAGTCATCGATAAAAATCTTGTAACAAGCATTTATAAAGCACGCTTTGCTATGTTTAAAAAGACAGAAGCAATATTATTCATATTGCTTATTATTCATATAGGTAATTTAAAAACTTACTCATACATATTTAACATATCTACATATTAAAAGGAAATTATTGTCTATTATTATAAGCAATAATTTAATAACTAATATATTAATTGTAAATAGATAAATTTTGTGCCAATCTCTTTCTACCGGGACATAATAAAGTTTGTGAGACGTACCAGAAAAAAAAAATGGTTTTCATTATAATCTGATAGGTTGATACTTAATCTTTTATGAGTACAATTAGGCTACTGTCTGGTTTAGTGACTTAACTGGTGGCTCATCAGAATAATGACTAATATAACCTCAAAGGGCAAAACGGTCAAACAAAATTAAATCCTTTGGCTGCGGTTTTTGTACTGCTTCACGGGACTCTCGAAACTTATACAGATTCATACGAGTTCAATGACTGTGCTTTTAAATAAGACCCTTGTATTGGTTGAATTTTAAATAATAATTGTATTAACATTGAGATCGTCTTAATTGATATTATATATTTTTAATGCTTTATTGTACTTTTATATAAGAAAGTTTAGCATCAGAACATGTTTACAAAAATACGATTCAAAATATACCAAAAGCTCACTTATGGTAAATAGAAATCTCTGCCGGGCAACCAGGTGGTTGGTTAACCGTGAACATGGAAGAGATGTAGATATACGGTTTCTCAGAACAACTATTACCACGGTAAATTTAGATGAAAATTTTTGAAATATTTTTAAAACTATGAACCATATTGGACCAATTTGTTAATTTCTACTTCATGTTTTTAATTTTCAAATAATTGGCACCCGTCCCGTAGCTGTACCGATATGTGACAAACGTGTGTATGTAAATGAGCGAGTGAAGTCGCCGACAGGTGCGCGCGCGCATGCGACGGGAATATCTTACTGCTTCTGATCAGATGCAGTTTTAAGGCTACGTGTCGAAGGCAGCTGATGCCCAGAGCTTCACCTGGTGAAGGGTATAAAAAAGTACACTAATTTAAAAAATATTTTTATATATTTATATTATCATTCTACTATCTTTAAGTCCGTAAAGGACGGTCTGTTACATTGTAAAAAAACAAACTTATAGAATATATTGTTTATCGTTCGCATTAATACATAACGTTACAATTATAAAAGTTGATTCTACTTATAATTTAAGGGCTACGTACATAAAGACAATGCTATTTTGCATCAATATCAGATAAAGGTCGGACCACATCGTGACTAATTGAGACATTCACCGTGTGGGTGCGCCCTAACATTCTCTACGGTCAAGGTAGCCGGGGCATTACAGATAATATTGGCGGTTACGGTGCAATATTAACCCCTTATCTGTTTGATCGCGGATATATTTTGTTATAGGGCATGGTTGTGGATGGAATAGCCTTCGTAATGGTTTAGACCTTAGAGTAAAGTTAGCTTTACGGCAATAGGTTTCTTATGGCTTTGTTTTCCTTTTAAAAAACTTTAATTAATAATTACATACAAAATTAAAATACATCTTGTTGATGATTAATTTTTAAATTTTTTATTCAAGCGTGTGGTTGGACCTGATAAAAAAATAGAATATGACTTTCTTCTGAACCAAAGGTATGATGGTCAGGACCTAAACTAGCCGTAAGGTCCAAATAGGAATCAAATAAATATCAAAAGCGCGATTAAGGACTTTCTAGTGCATAATTATTTTGACGAAATTTCTTTATATTATCACGCTTCAAGTGTTACTCTAAAGGTAGCCTATTTGAAGGACCTCATTGTTTGACTTTAGTTTTGATTTCGTATTAGCACACTAAGGCATAAAAAATGTTTTCAAAAATAATCTTCGTAATAAAGTCATTACGGTTATTAATATAAAAACAAAATCACGACATCAGCTCTAATATACGACGCGATAATTCTTATTGTAATCACGAACTAATAAATCAAGTTAATATATTGCGATCAATCACACTTACAATTGATTGAAGAAAGTGCCCGAGGTATTATTTTATTGACACCGAGTTGACCCCGCCAGTTAGTGGCCAACGTTTGGGCCAATATCAGTGTATTGGTACAACTTAAAGTGACAATATAGTTATTGGCTCCATAGGCAATGTGAAAATAAGACATGACATGACCAGGACTATAAGAAAACTCATTGAAATTAATATATTAAATATTTTTTCAGTACCAAAATTCTTAAGTCCTCTTTTGGTTGAATATCTGTACTTAATTGTACTTAATATAGATCATATAATCTTAATGATATTTAAAATCATGGCATTATAAAATTACCTAAATACTTATTACTGTAACTAAATCTTTGCAACACATGAGATTGGCGACCAACGTTGGCCCAATGCGCCAACGCATTGTGCGCTGGAATGCAGAGATACACATCGATGAGTGCTACAATTAATTATGCTGTGTCAGTCCTCGACTCTGTCTGAACTCCCATGTGTGTTCCTTTGTTAACAGCACTTTTGCACTTTAAACAAATATTTATATATCTATATACAATTATTTCAACGTTTCCTTCCACTCTTTATTAAATTCCAGTTTAATTTAAACACTTTAATAATCGCTAACCCAAGCTTTTGGCATCCTTTTTTTACCTTAAATTATGGGTTTAAATTTTTTAAATGGTAATTGGGGATTCAATCAGCCAATTTTCAAACAAATTCGTTCAGAAGTATTTGTGTGAAATATTCTACATTTCTACATTCATACCTAAAAAAAAAATAATTCTTTTTAAAACGGCCTTATGTAACCTAACCTCAACCATAAAATACCTCTAATTTACGGAGTAAACCTTATTTTTTAATTTCTTATATCGTAGATTCCTTTGTAGAGACTTACATACTTAAACATTAGACGTAAGTTCAATTGTCATATTACGAGTCTACAATGTCGTCTGTATGAACACTTTCATTATTCATCACATTATCAGCTCGTCTTACGAAGGTCAGGCATTTGAACTGCGCTGAGCTCACAAAAACTATTTGTTTCACTATAATACTTTGTTGCTAACTGAAAGCTATCTTGCTTCTCTTTTATTTTGGTATCTATCTGATATAAAAGAACAGTTCGCTTACAATTAGTTTGTAATTCCCTATAGCTTACATTTATAGTGAATTACTTACTAAATGAGGCTGATATGTTTCTATTAGAGTAGTAAAGCCTAGAGCTAAAGTGGGAGAGCCAGAACGGCGAGTTTATTTTCGTGGTTTGCCTATCACATAATCACTAATGGTTAGCGAAATTAGATATGAATTCAAAGAACAAAAGTTCTATGGAAATTAAGACGAAGAATTCCTCTTACTTAGTGGAAGGATTGCAGTATAAATTTGGTGACTTTTCGTATATTTTTCCTTACGTATGTGCTTACATATTACAAACAGAACTCAATCAAAACATGTATTGAAATATATGTAAAAAATCTCTTACAGAATAAAACAGTCAGACAAAGGAATCTTATTTATAATCGCCTACATACATCGCATTGCTTCGTACTAAAATATTATAATTTACGCTTAATAAAATTAGTGCAAAAACTTGCAAAATCTATCGTTCGTATTTTTATACGTGTTCGAAGTAACCTAAAAATTGTATAACACACCTGACGCTATAAAAAGCGGCGCGTGCATAAATTACCTTATCTTGTGTACGGCTGCTCCAGTTACCCGCTATTTGCTTCATAGTACACACCTATTATCTTAGTAAACACGTCGTTTTGTCACTTTACACCTGATTATGCAACTGCGTACTTCGCAAAGAGAATGCTATCAGATTAACCCATTTCCATGAGATTTATACGAGCACGGTTGAATACTTATTATAAAGTATGAATTGAATTAGTTAAAAAACTAATTTATTTTGATTATATAAAGTGACATGCAACGTCTAATCGTATATTATGGCTCTACTAAATTAAAAAGTATTTTTGTTGATAAACATTTGACACTGTATAAAAGTTTGTCTACGATTGGTTCCTATATAAAAACCCTGATTAGCTGAACGAAATGAGATGTAGTTACGCTTACTGATTAGATTTATTGAAAGTTTTTGATGGAGTTTTTGTTTAATTAGTCTATAATTTTCGTAATTATGAGGAGATAGTTCGTATTTTCGTCAAAGAGTCTTTGAAGCTGGCCTTACCTAATGGTGAGTTGGCTACCGCTGATAATCCATGTCCTATGACGATATTCCAACTAAAAAGGTATTTATTTTATCAATAGTAGGTAAAGACAAATTTAATATGTAATGGCTAATTCCTACTACACAGTGACGTCACTCAATATACCAATTTGTCACACTAATTCGCTTCGCCAATTAACACCACGCGCTGACTGTACTAATGACGAATTTATTCACTTGTTCAATAGTTTTGTGAACTGTATGACACATTATGTTTTCTTATTAAATACTTTAAAACTGATTGATGATTCTTAGTGAAATATTACACGAATATGATGATATATTTTTTCTATAATACTGAATTAATTTTGTTTTCCTATTTTACTCTCCTGGTACTATTTTTGTGCGACAAAGGATCCTTCTTAAGTATTAAATAAAAATCGATTATAGAAAATATCCTTAATATTCAAATCAAAATCTGGTGCAGTTTTAACAAGTTGTCTTACTGGATTCTTCTCCGTCAAATTTTTCAATAATTAAGGAACAAACGAACAACAACTTAAGAAGTACCTATTCAAATCGTATAGCAACGAGTTGTATGAATAACTACACATAACTAAGTATTATTTTAAAACACAAAGGACAAACTATAAACTCAACTGATAAATACATGTCTGATGAGATTTGTGCGGAAGCAGCTGATTAAGGCAGATTGCAAATGTTATTATAATGTGTTGATGCACCAACGCCGACACTATTTATAGACCTTACGTTGGAACTGACCTTGACGC
Organism: Eurema mandarina; assembly: GCA_018238005.1. NCBI lineage: Eukaryota > Metazoa > Arthropoda > Insecta > Lepidoptera > Pieridae > Eurema > Eurema mandarina. Next base: position 8,383 of record DWAJ01003875.1, read on the forward strand.
GTAATTAAGGTCTCATTAATCATACAACTCAATATGAAGCTTATGTAGTTTTATATGTCAATTACGCTGATGTGGTGATATGATTTGATGATGATGAAGAGGAAGGTAGGTAGTCGAATTAAGATGTTATGGATTAGGGATACTATAAAGGGATGTGAAAAGGAAATGAGGATGTCCGTGTGGCTTACTTATTAGGTGGTAGTTGTGACTGTTATTTAACGTTTCTTTCGTTGAGTTGTGTGGTATTGTTTGAAATAGTTTTACGAACTTATATCAATTTATAGGAATTGACTAGGAATTGAATTGAATAGGAAGCCTTTTTTTATTCTTTATAACCAATGGCCATAGCAACAGACCAAAATACATTTGAGAGATTTTCTAAGTCTTAAAAAGTCGGCGTGGAATTCAGTTATTTGAAAAGGATATCTTAAATTAACCTAAGAACTGGTTCGTGCTTATACTTTCAAATCGGATGGAGCAGTTCATCACGAGGACGTGGTTCGTTCGCGAGTAAGGTGTGACGCGTCCACAAATAGCGCCCTCCGCTCTTCCGTCGCCCGAAATATCTGTCGCCGGTGCGATCACATACTATTTACAGAGAAACTCTTGTTTTTAATATCTAGATGATATGTATCTATCATTAGAAAATATGTCATAGATGTTTAATAAGTGGTTAAAGACATTATGGCCTGTATTATCTATCAACTAATTTTAAATACCTAAACAAGAATCTGGAGAGCTTTTAAATTGACTTTATATGCATCGAAATATTATAGTTATGGCTCAGTGGCCTTTTTGAATTTTGCTGAAAAAATTTGCAATAGTTGTTTTAGGGACGAAGTGTTAGGCATATAACATTACCTTAAAGCTCACATTGAATCAAGCGTCAATTCTTGTTAATAACAACATTATATTATAGGCAATATTGCAATGTCTTCAAGCTTCGTTTCCTATAAACAAAGATCGTGTCAAAGTGAATCAGAGATACACAAATACGTTTTGGCGAAGCGGCGGTTGAACCCAACTAAATGCGTCCTGGCCGTGCGCCAGCGCAGGATTGTCTGACCTTATTGTGTTACTCCATTTGTAATTAATACGCTTTTCGGATCTACTTACTCTATGATTCCTCGTTATATGTCTTAATTAAACTTTGTGCATATCAGATTACAGCAAATATAAAAGTTTACTAGGTTAGATTAATATTGAAAATGTTAATGAAGCTATGTTAGGTCCTCATAATATTTTTCTGTGAAAACGAATTCTGTACTTTTCTGCAAAATCATTTTCAAAATACCTATTTTGAAAATGGTCATAAGCAGCAAAGGACTTAAAGCTTAACTATCCTATCTTAAACCCAATCATGAACTAATTGTACCTCCTTGTCCCAGGATCCTGGTGGGTGCTCCAGAAGACGAGCCATACCACGTGAACGGAGTGCGTCGCCCCGGCGCTGTGTACAAGTGCGAGCCTTCTGGCCGGCAGTTCCAGCAGGCTGACTACGCGAACCCGCTGCAGATGTGCAGCCTCATCGAGTTCGATAAGAACAGAAGTAAGTAAAGAATTTACTTTACTTGAAGAACTAGGTGACGTGGAATAGACGTTTGGAACCAGCAAACTTTCGTAGACCTAGACTCCCCCAAGATAAGGATAGCAGTCTTTTTTGAAATCCAATCGATTACAATCCCACGTTGGACCATAACCCTGTATACGATGATATCACGCCTTGCAGAATCTTCCGCATCATTAAGACAACTACGCTAACAAACTAAATGTTTGATTATATACATTGTTTCTTATTACTTTTATATTAGAGCAATGAGGCTTCAAAGTGGAAGACATTCATTATAGTTGACAAATGTAAGATACGTTAGTTGATATTTAAACAAGAATTATATTATGCGATAACTCGAATCGCAATGTAAAGTATAGATAAGAAAGAGGCAACGGTAAAAACATAATGATAAAACGATGTTTTCGACTGAGGATGAGTTGTATTATAAATGCTACAGTATTAAATTTATGTCAGGCGTTTCGAGATAAACTAAGTATTAGGTTCACGTTTCTGACCTCCCACACGCGTGCAACCGTAAGATGTCATTGTCGTCTGACATTAACGTACAACAAATTACTATTGTACCATATACATTGGTCGCTAACTTGGAGGCAGGGGTACAAATGTCCATATCTGGCTTCCAATGGAGATTGAGATTTCGCGTGCTTGTAGTGGGTAGGTTGTATGGATGTGTTGTGTTTGAATGGCGATGCTCCCGCGCAACGTGACAGGCGCACGCGCATTTGATTTACAGTACCCACGTTTAAGTAAAACCTTTGGAAATTTGTTTAGAATTATAATGATTGTCTATATTCAAGTAGGATAGAGTAAAAGCAGACAAAGATCTCTGTATTCATTCAGAGTGATGGCTTGTAAATGTATTTTTTTGTTAATATGCCTCTCTTACGGTAAGGATTTAAACATAAGATCATTTTAAATTATTTTGGAAACATTCTACAGCAAGGAATATTAAGAATATAGTGACGAATTCTCATTCAGACTTTTATTCCGTTTAATTTACGCCTTTATATCACATTAAAAATAGACTATATTTATTAGCTCAAGACTATTTCTGTTCCGAATTATAACTATATAAGTCTTTCGTAGCCTTCTAAATAAAATACAGGGAATTCTCTTATGATATATATGTATAATGATACGTATGTTGATATTACTTGACGTGTCATAATCTAATACCAATTTAAAGACCCCATTGAAACAAAATTTTAAGCTCTTTATATAAGAACGTTGAACGTGTGTTACAAATGTCTCAACCCTCATAAGGAGGTCTTTGTTGCGAACGGATGCAATGTTCTGTCGGGAGATAGCGCCTAGCGATTTGTTCTCGTCCTACTTTGTCCTGCAGTTCTTAATCCATTGTACTCGGCATAATAACTCGTAAATACTCATAAATTGGCTCGTATGAATCATGTACAGTCGACTACAAAACTATATTAATATAATGAAAGTTACAAACCCTCTTATCGCTAAAAGATTTTATATTCAGACCTAAAGACAAAATAAGGATATGATTTTCTTGTGATATGATGAATTTTCTAAGGACAGGGCTAATTTGATCCATAAATGTTTTAGTTTTAAGATTATTTGTTATGCTGATTATTTGTTAATTTTTTTTATGAAGGTGTTTTTTATAGTTTTTTTGTTGACTGTACACTGTATAAGGAAGGACAAATTTGTACAAGTTGTTCGAGTTCAAGTGACTTGCAATTGCGTCTCAATCGTAGCTCATAATGACGTTAAAGATTTACTTAATGCTTATAACAAAACATCAGATATGTCTGAAGCTATTTTAATATGTATATTTATAAAAATGAATCGCCAAATTTCGTGCTATGTCCAGGATTTTAAAATAACTAAACCGATTTCGACATTTTTTAGAATGTTCCATATATTGAAGTACGAGGAACTCTACCTCATATTCTCCCTTATTGGGATGTCAATTATAATTATTCACAGTTAAGTATTACCTTTTACATGCATAATTGGTTTATAATTAAATAATGCTTCAAAAGTGTCTGTATGTAGCCCTATTGAATACTTAAGACTAAGTTGTAACGTTTATTCAAAATGAAATAAACAAATGAAAGGAACGATGATTCAAGCTCGAACTTTCTAGAGATAAGGCTGTAACGAGTGCGAGTTAATGAGATTTGATTATGTAAGTGTTTGTGGGTCAGCTGTGGGCCGTGGGCAGTGGGCAGTGGGCCCGTGGGTGGACCAGAATTCGCTACCGATTTATTAATTGGTACTAACCTTTTAATTGCGTGTCTTGCTGGTTAAGAGATCGTTTCAAAGTGTACTTGAAAATCAGAAATAGTGTTACACAGAATTACAGAACTGTTTAAAGGAGGCTTTTCTTAAATATTTTTAGAACGGCTGTTTATATTGACGATCGGTAGGTGCAGATGAAAGATCCTGTCTTCTAGGTCAAAGGTGGCTTCTGGATTCGATGTCTACTCTGAAAAAATACATACATAATTTAAATTCGTATCATTCGGGTGACGGGGTGTTGCTATGTCGATATAATGTGTCAGTTACTAAGGCTATGTTTAGTGAGGGACTGAGTGGTTAAAAATAAAAAGTGTTATAATTATAATTATTTGCATACATCACATATAATTGTATTGTAAAATAACGTACGAAGAAATCATTAAGGTCATGACTTCGCTAATCTTACCGGGTCTGTTTTATAATACATTCTCCATTAATATTTTCTACATTACCAAGTATTGAAATATCGCTCCGTCAAAGGTCGTGTACCCTAATCTTCACAGATTTAACGCATCTCTTTATCTATGGGTTATAAAAAATCGTAAATAGTGAAGTGACGAGATAAAAGTCGATTGTTTGCAGAAGCAGTCGATTATCGCGCTTGTGAAATATTGTGACGATAAGATGGTCTAAGATGGTAGTGAGGGGAATTCAGTTAGTTATCGATACTTTTGAATTATCGTTTCATTTTTGGAATAAAGTGCTTCTAGTAGAAGAGTATTTTTTGGTGTGTATTTTACATTTATTAGTATTAATAATTAAAATTGTTATTATAAAGGTTAGTGTTAGCAAAGATTTGGTTCATGATATTTATAAACAAAGACCTAACCATTGTTAGTTTACTTTAATATTATCCAAAAATTATCTAAAAGCCACCACGATTTTGGACAAGTTTTTGCATATAAAAACTAATTATACATCTGGTAATCAAAAACCGGTCGTAGTTTTGTTTCAAAATCAAATTATGCTAACAATTAAAGCTGTGGGAACTAGTTTATTGTAAAATAAAATAACATGTATTTCAAAAAGTAATAATACAAAGTATGTTATAATAAATGTGACATTGTATTTTATTTATTTTTTTTTATAATAAGCTGTAAAAAGATTTTAAAACATATCGATACATTAAACATCCCTAAAAGGAGATTATTATCGTAGTATCTCATTGAACCCGCTTATCGCATTATCAAATTAAACAATAGCGGTGCTCCCAAAGTGCACTCTGAACCGAACGATAATCTTCGGATAATGTTAGTTTCGGCTTAAGGTTACTGAATTATAATAAGGCTTACTGTTATTAGTTTGTTTGTTTGAATATACTCCTACGTTACTACGTATGAATGAAATGCACTTTGAAATAATAATAATTTTTTAATCTTAATCGAGTTAGATTATTACTGGCCATTTTAATTAAAACTAATCTTCCCTGGTTAGTTACATTGAATACAGAATTAAATCTTAGTCTACTTAGTCCAGTGCCGATAATTTTTAAAACCAAAAAAAATCATAATAGGATGAAACCCATTAGAAAAGGAGGGAAATATGATAAAAATGAAAGGAAAAATAATTTACGGGCAATCTGAGGTTGGGAAGGGGATGAAGGGGGGTTTTTAAGGGTAAAAAACGGTTTTTCTCGATTTCCGGCAAAACTAAAAGTCCTATCGAAAAAAGTCGAATGGAAAGGTTGTAGATAATAAAAAGATC
>DWAJ01003876.1:0-13929 GCA_018238005.1 Eurema mandarina
CTTGGCGGCGCGACCACTCGCCGCTACCAACGAATTTTATACATCTCTATAGAAGAGTTACTCACCTGGTTTCTATTTGGTTTCGCAAAACGTAACATTTTTTTGGTAGCGGCGACTGGTCGCGCCGCCATGGTATCTCGGTGAAATATAGTATTAAGTCAATACAGTGACGCTAGAGTGGTGAGTGACTGGGAGAGCTATCGAACATTGCATAACCTAAGTGTCAAAACTATTACTAGCTATGATATACAAATAAGTACATAAAATGCAAGACGAAACTACAACGACTTCACTGAAAAAAATCCTCTTAAAATTTTTTTAATGTGATATTTTTATAATTTATTATAAGCAGAGTACTGCGTAGTAGTTAGAAACTTAATTTATAAATTATATGTACAAAACTAATGAACGAGGTCTTCGCGGGCAACAGCTAGTATTTATATATATTTAATTTTTTTAATCTCAGAATCAATGTATGGAAGAAAAAAATCGCCATATTTTGTATGTCAGAACAACGGTGACCAAAAACAGAATGTTTAAAATGTAACTGTGTTTTAAATATTTAAGGATGTTAGTTTCCTCATGTGTATATGTATATGTGTTCCTTAGTAAATACATACATTGAAAGTTGAAACACATACAATGTACATGACTTTCCCTTGATATCTAAATGTGTATACGAATAAGGACATAAAAATAAAGTAATTATTTCTTACTCGATTGTTTTATTTCAATATATGCTAATAGTCAATCCTTATACTAAATAGGTTGATTGTATGGTATATTTTCCACTCCACCCACACACATTGCGTAATTCGCAAACGGGAAAACTAAGTACATATTAATAACAAATAAAATAACTCTTCACATTTCGTATTCTGGTCAGATAGAGATGTCAAGTCATAAATTGAAGTTTAGAGAAACCGATCTATTCAGTCTACCGGATAAGAATTCTAAATTTAAAAAATATATATGTTCATCACTTTTATTTCATAACATTAACAGTAAAAATATATAAAAAACTATTTATTACTGATCAAATGTTATAAATAAAGCTTCACGAACCTAAAATTCGAACAAGACTTACAAATACAACTCTCAAGCACTGCTAAATTATAAAAGAAACATGAAACAGCACAAATACCTTTCATTTTGTGTTGGATTAAATGGATAATTTATAAAATCTTTTAAGTTGTACCACAGTTAAAGTTTTTAATTCATCTGTTCGAGTATAAACTTGTACGTAAATCCAATTTGCGAAGTTTGCAAATTAATTATGTCCACAAGTTCAGGGCGTTTGTTTTATTTCAAGACGTTGTTAACTTGCTACAGTCGTTTTGTTTTCACAACACAACTAAATCAGAAACAAGCTGTTTTCACTTTTCGTTTTCCTTTAAAGTTTAAATAATCTCTAAACATATCAATAATTGCAAGTAATATTAGTCCGAATGTGGCAGCATCAAGCGAATTGCCAAACTGATTTAAAAAAAAAGAGAAAATGGTAACTAAACCTTGGCAAACCTCGTAAAAATAGAGCGTGTAATCTTCCTCTGAATTAGTGGGAGATTCCTCGACCAGTCGAACTGACTGTATGTTAGGCTCCAATATTTCGATGTCAAAGAATTATAATATGCTAAGTCTCGAACAATTATCATACATGTGAACCAGTTCTCGGCGCAATCGTAACGGACGCTTCATAGAATTTTGTAACCTTTATAGTCAGGCACAGCAAGTCCGCTCCAGCTACGCGGCTGGTTAAGTTAAGGGGGGTTCCTTTACAAACCTACTTAACTTACTTCTCTAATTTCAATACAACATATTATCTATGGATCAAATTCGAACACTTCTTTTCAGTTTTCAGTTTAAAGGTACCGTCTAGACAGAACAGATGTTAGGAAACACCTTGTTTTGTATCAAGGAGTGATTCTAGGTATTGAAAGAATAATTTTGTAAATAAAACACAGATTTTTCTTATGATGTAGGTAAATATCTTATTATGCTCACAAAGTGTGTTATCACTCAAAGAACAAGAGCATATAACAACATAGCACTATAATGGTGTTTTATATACTCATCGCTTTTATAACATTACAATAACTACCTATATAACATTAATAATTTCAAATATCATTACTGAATACGCAATTTCACTAACATAAAATAACAATATCAATAGTTATACAAAGAATAAAAGTACAAGTGATTTTCTCAACACAAATTATTTAGTAATAATGGATTTCCACAGATAGTTCCCGAAAACAGTTATAAATAGGTAGAATATCTCGAACAGCGTGAGGACAGAAGCGCCGAAGCTCAGAGAGAATATTCCGCCGTACGTCGCTGGGGACAATACGTAACATATTATTTTACATGTTATGTTTTATTCATAGATACAACCAAAAACAAGCGCTTACAGATAATTTATAGCTTTGGATGGATATTACATTTTTATTCAAAGCTTTTTATGTGTGACGGCGGGCAACGAAGCAGTACCTAGATTTGCCTTATAATGTTAGGTGACAACACGAAAAGACAAAGCTAAGTGCCTCACGATTGGGTGGCCGACCTAAAATAGGAAAATAGGAAAGGATTGTGAAAAATGGCAATAAAGGATAGCGTATAATTCCTAAATAGGATTTCCTGAGAGAGGGTGGGGGCTGTACCACCCCAGCGAGGCGGACTAACTCAACCTAACATGTCTCTACCACCTCACAATAAACTTTTTTTTAATTGCAAAGATGGAACCTTGCTACTTAATTCCGAAATAGATACGTTCAACACATGTTTTGTTTGAATGTCAATACGTGGCTGTCTTAATGACGTCACTTTGAATTCAACATGGCGCGAGCCGTGGCGTGTGTTTATGGGAGGCGATGATCACTTTCCGTCAAATGGTTCTCCAGTTTGTTTTCCTCCTCTTATTGTATGTCATTTTTATACGGATATAGTTCACTTATATCGTATTCACATTTTGTGAGTCTAATTTTTAATAAATGTATATTATGAGTATTAATTTCGTTTTTTGTATTGATGTTGAAATTTCGTTTCCCACTAGAAAAGATAAGTTTATATTCATTCCTTATGTAAGCATATAAATTTCTCGGAAAACAGGAAAACGTTTCTTACATCCTACACACAAACTTAACATCAAAGGTTGTGTAAGATATTAACGTTTATGTAAGTACGTAAAACCCATTGGTACGCCGACACACGACATCACCTCTAAATACAATAATTATTTACAATCTACCATTACCCCGCGGGTTTTTCTTATAACAAAGGGCCAATGAGCCACCTGATCGCCACCCATGAACATTCGCAGTGCTTGTCAGCTCGGGAGTGGATTGCTTGTTTGGGATACATATTATAGTCTCGCAAACTTTCTGTTTCTAATATTAGTTATGATATAATATATATTGATTGTAACCTGCCCTTACAGTTGTTTTTGTTTCATTATGAAGATGAAACAAAAGCAATTGGATCTACTTTGTATTGTTATAAAAATCGAAAGCGACATGCTTGTTATTTAAACGTTTGAGAATCTTGTTTCAACGTGAAATTAGATTTCCCAATATTATTAGTTCAGTACTGAAAAGCGACACTATAATTTAAATTTCTACATACACTATATTCAAATAATTTTATTACATTCTGGTTACACGGAAACATCCTAATATCCAACTTTGATATCTAATTTAGCTCTTTGCCGGTTCTTTACTTTAGAAAAATTCTTTCTGAGTGGATGATATATCATTGTTTTGTAATATCATAACCATTAAAAAGTAGTACTACATGATGTAGCTGACTTAAAAAAGCATATATACAATACAGTAGAATTAAATAATCTCCACATTTTTTTGAAGTCAAAAGTTAAAAAGAGCAATCCTTGCCAATCGGAGCATTGTTCTCGTGTACCTACTTCGTCAAGAGACGTACGTAGAAGCTTTTGTGTTTTAGTTTGAAACAGATAGAGCATTGTATTTGTAAGAAACATTTGTCATTCAGGTCAAGGGTTTACGCGCGCGGGCGAAAAGGAATTTAATAAACCGGTAATGTTATTCAGTGGGACTGGAGTTTACTGAATAATCTTTTTTTATCCTACTATCAAACCAAAAGGAGTTATATGGGTTAGCTTTGAATTAGAATCTTGTTTTAGAATTTATATAAGGTGTTGTTTATTGTATAAAATGTTTAGGTTTTGGTAATTGGAAACGCCTTAGTACGAAGAAAGAATTATATATGTATCCTGTTTTTTTATTTTCTAACTCCTCTAAGACCTTACAAATTGAACATGCTTTGTTTTTGTGGTTCTCTATTTTAAATGCCTATGTTTATATACATGTCTCACTATAGTTATATTTAAAAGCACTTGCTGTTCTCTTTAAAGTAATACATCCCTCTCGTTCTCCGCGTTTCTTTAATCTTCAATACACCTGTTTACTAACCTTTTAATTGTTTTAAATACCTTTTAATCATATAGGTACCTTGTGTTTCTTTTTAGGAAATAAAATTAGAATAAGCAAACTTTTTTTCACTTTTCTGTGTCCTATCGTATGGTATATTATTATACTTACGTCTTAAATTAACTTATAAGATTGTTTGCAATAAATGTACATTTTACTTGTGTTTCAAAAGAGCATGTGTTTCAATAGTTATTAAATGTCACATGTAGCCAACAGCATAATATAGAATTCTGTCTAGTGTCTACAATAGAAACAAGACAACGCGAACAAAGATTTGACTCCAAGTCGTTCCATGTCTCGTTCGTTAACTTGTCAATTTAAATTTTACGAGGAAATTTCAAAGCAGAATTTTTTCATATGAAATTTTACTACTTCACCGTGATAAATTAATTTAAAAAATATTTTTTTGTTTTGTACATAAAGTACATGTTGTACATAAAAAATTGTACAAAAAGATTACAAAAATATTTCGTTTATTTTGAGGTTATGTGGATATGGATACCCTGTCGTATCGTTTAAACTTTAAACTATGGAGATTTGCGGCCGATTTAAGCGCTGTTTCTTGGTTTCGTGTTTGACAAATGAACAGATATCACTCAGAGGCCCGAGTTCGCCAGATTGTCTCCGATTACATAAGTTCTGATGCTTATCGTCAGAAACTTGATTGTTGTATCTTGTTCATAATAGTTCAAGCTATAACTTCTATGTACTATCTTGCTGATATTATAAACGCGAAAGTTCGTAAGGATGTATGTAAGTATAGTTGTTGTTCTATCCACTCAAAAACAAATGAATAGATTTTATTTAAGTTTGGCTTATCTATAGTTAGATTAGACATATAGAATAACTTTCATTTCGACATTCGCACGGGATCGAAATCTACGCGAGTGGGTAAGGCTTGTACAGCTTACTTTAAAATAAATTAATTATTAGAATACCTATAATTTAAAATGGGCGCTAAGCGTTAATAAATAAATGAATAAAAAAATCATTTTTATACTTATAATTTAATTATTTAATCATGTTACGTTGTCACGTGTCTCACTACGCCGTTGATAGCGATGTTAAAGCGAATTACGCGTCGCAATATCGCTAACGCCTTCAAGATCAACTCACAAGACTCACCGATAAAATAGATGAGGTCCATGAGCAGCATCTGCTTGTAGCAGTTGCAGGTGGGCTTGTCGAAGAACACGCGCAGAGCCGACAGCTCGCTCAAGTTGCGCCCTTTGCTGCAACGTTATTGATCATAAACAAGGAAATATTGTGATAATAAACATTTTGAAGACTACAAAATTATTGATAGATGTCACAACTGGTCCCTAGATTAATTATTTGTCACGCATTTATATGTATATCTATTTTATTGTAAAAATATTTATTGTATACGAGACACGCCCCGCGGGTTCGAAGATACATGGATAGAATAAATAGTGTAGATAGTTACTTAGTTATATAATGTTTCTAAAGTTTGGAGTGAATAAATTGACTTGTCATCACGTAACTTTAAACGGCAGGAGAATTTTATTGAAATAGGTTTTAAGTTTATGTTTTATAAGTACATTTTGCACTACTTATTTACATATCTTAATAAGGTTTCTCTATTATTCGTATGTGTTAAATAAAGTAAATAATAATAAATAAAACGTATTTGTAGTAAGAGATACTGTCAGATAAGAACAACAAATACCAGGACCGCAACAACTCGGCGAAACTTCGAAAAGAAAAGTAACATAAGGAGTTATACCTATATATAATTAGTTTTGTTCGATTAGTTCGCTCAATTAAGTATTGTACACAATTCATTGTTTCTAAACTTCACATTCATACAATACATATATTTGCACATGTTACATTTATTATCTATAAATATTGGATTGACGGAGTGACGTTTAATAAAATAATTTTTAACAAAAAATAAACCGACTTCAAATTAAAACGCAATAAATAAATTTGCTTCCCACACAGTAATATGCATTTTCATTTAGTATATAGACATGATTCAATAGTTATTTTATGATGTTGAAGTCGGTACCAAGTAAATGCAACAACAATCTATACAATATTGATTTAACCAAATAAACACTTATTTTTTGCGTTTACTTTGTAAATCGTCATCAAATACATATTATTAAGACACTAAATAATATACTTAATAAGACATTACGTGGTCATTAAAGAGAGAGTGTCAAGTCGAAATTAATCGTTGTCTCTATTACTAGTCTATAGGCTGATATATATTATTATATTTTTATATTTTTTGGCAGTTAATATTGTCTCAGATAAAAGCCGTTACTGTAAATTGATAACCTCACCTGAAAGTATGTTATGAATAAAGAAATTTCTATTCTTCTTTCCATCAAAAAGCGCGAATATACTGTTCTTATTTGAAACTCGTTAAAGGTTACCCTCTTGGTTATTAACGAAACCATAATGTTATTTATGAACAATTTTACGCGGAATTACAAAAGGTATGGCGCGTTATTTTTAAAAGGTTTCTTTTAAAGATGGAAGAAGGAAGTAGGATAATGTCCATTTTACTGTTCTACGAGCGTTTTTTCAAGCACTTATTGCGAAATATTGTTAAAGCTTCAAAGCAACCGCCTTAATTTTTAATTGAATTAACATTTTTATGACTACAGGTAAAATTGAAAACAACATGTTTATACAGTGACTATGTTTCTATGGGAGATATATTATACAAGGTATATTTATAAATATTCGTAGCTTATATGTTTGTCATTTAATAGATATGGTAAGAAGTATGAAAATACATTTTTAAAATCTATATTTTTCATATTTAGTATTGAAGCAATTTTGAACAAGCCTAAAATACATTTAGCGTTGTATTTTAAATTTCTCTTGTTATTGGTTCTTTTGAAAAGTTAAAAAAGTAATAAATATAAGCGTTGTCAATCCAAAACTTAGTAAGTTTGAAAAATATCTTTTGAAGTAAAAATTTGTAAGTTTTTTGAAGGATAAAAGTTTTTCACAACAGCGCAATTATAGCTGAATGTAGTCAGCTGTAAAAACAAGATTGTCCAAATATTTACCGTAGTCCACGTCAACATCACTTTGAGCAACATTAAAGACACGCTTTTAAATTAACATCGCTTTAAACAGAGATTGTTTGCGACGCTTTGTCAAAAGCAAAACAAACAATAAGGTTGTTAAGTCTTAATCGCTAGGATAAAAATATGCTCTCATAATATTCTTTCGAACGATTTTGCTAAACTCAAATTGTTCTCTATTCCGTAAGAATACAGTTGCATTTCTATTGATAACAGACAGGTAGGTAGGTATTGTCATACTTAATTCCTTTTAATTTAAATTTCTGTTTTTTGTGTCTTACGGTGACATACACATAACAACTAGCTGTTGCCCGCGACTCCGTCCGCGTGGACTTCCATATAAACTTTGACAATCGGTTCAGCGGTTTGGCCGTGAAAGCGAAAAATTATAAAAAGTTTCAACCCCTCGCGCAACCTTTTTGGGGTTTATTTAAAAAAAAGTAGCCTGTGCCCTTTCCCAGGCCTTAGACTATCTTTGTACCAAATTTCGTTCTAATTGGTTACGTAGTTTTAGCGTGAACACAGACGACAGACAGACCGAAAGACAATCAGAGTTACTTTCGCATTTATAATATTAAGTATGGAAGTATAGATAACTTTCGACCTCACTACACACCTGACACATTCTGGTCAGACTTAATTTCAACATTCTATGTACGTAGGTAATTATTTATTTCCATACAACATGAAGCTCTGTTCATTTTCATTCACCAGGTAATTAATGTTCCTGCTAATTAATTAATAATAACGATCAACGCTATTTATCGAATTCAAAAGCTTATAATGAACTGCGCTTTATGACGATTAGCTTATAAAGTCAATTTTCAAATATAAATTAATTCAAGTGACTATTTTTAGTTACTTTTTTGGATCTAGTCAATTAGCGTTTCTTTATGTTATAGATACCATAAAACTCAATATAGATAAAATAATTATCATTATAAGACCTTGAAGAAAATGAAGGGGTGCCGCCCGGGGGAGGGGGGGGGGATAATTGAACGAAGGTGACGAGCAAAAATCTGACAATACAAATTGTTTGTTTACACTGAAATAAATTCGGTTCGAGTAAAGGAAGTTTATAATTGGCCAGCGTGAAAGCTTTTAACGTTTTCCTTTTATTTTCAAAAGGCGTCTAAGTCTAAGGGCAAATTTAGATGTATTATAAAGATTGGGGCTATGTAGGCGTGAAGCAGTGTATTACAACAAAAATGTTATATCAATTCGCGAACGTGAGACGCTTCTTAAACACATCAGATATAGCTTTACAACTACAGTTCTACGAGCGCTTATGGGCGGCGAAGACAGTTTTCCACCAGGTGTCTTTCCTGTTTGTCTACCCTTTACTAAGTAAGTCTATAAGACTTCAGTAAGATAAGCCTGAAATTCGAAGGTCAGGAGGTCGATAAGCTCGACGGTGGAGGCACTCACGTGACGTCATCAGGGTACGAGTCTGGTATGAGCGGCATGACGTCACTGGTGATGGTGTACCGCTTGTCGCGACACTCCATGTAGCACAAGCGCTTACATCGGTCATCGACGGGCCCTTTCGCTGAAACATAATAGCTAGGTATAGGTCGCGGCACGGATATTTAGCGCTGGACGAGAATAGCTGCGCATCGGTAGAATCGCGCTCGTAATTGACGGGGCTCGTAACACTATGGGGAACTAATCAACGCTCGCGCACCCGACGATTACGCGCCTCGCGCGCCGTACCGTCCTCTCGATACCTTATTTTTGACTTCTGCGCAGGTTTCGTTCAGCGCTAAAGATTCATGCCGCTACTTATAATATAGGAAAATCTTCCATTCTCTTATTATCTATTTATGGAGTATTTTAATGAATAAGGTTAATGCAACTAAATTAAACGTATAAATATTAGAACTAATATTGATACCTCGTGCGGCGTGCCATTCACTTTGCAGTAGGTAATAATAAATCTGTGTATATGTTCCATTAGGTCGTATTTTTTCACATAACCTCTAAGCTTAGGTTAAAAAGATATACCTAACGCTTTTTTCCGACTTTAGGGGAACGTGTATTTAAATAAATTCCAAGAATAATATGATTATTCTTGTAATTTATTTATTCCAGTAAAAGCAAGTTTAAGTAAGAAAATAATAACGCGGCTGACGCCCGACAAAGAAGCTTTAATTTGTTTCAAACTAATAATTGACTTAACAAATTAAGTAAGCTCGTTTAAGTTCTCTCCTTTCAAAGCTCATCGCTTTAAATAGAATAACAACTCAGTTCAATCACATTGAGTTTAAAAATAAATGCAATAGGATGAAATTAACTAAGAGATCTTTTTTTAATTCTTTATTAATTAATAATTTAAATATTAATTTAAATAAGCTATGCAAGGTTTATTATATGCTAACACGAACTTGATATCTCCGGATGAAGGATAATAGGTTATATCGATCTTTAACCGACTGAAAATTGAAGGCATTCCACCAGCCCGCGTCGTCCACAGCGAAGTCAAGAGTTCATTTATAACACTTCATATATTACCTACTACTTTATTCATCAGTTTACTGTTTGCCGTACAGCAGTACAGCACAGCAAGAACTCTTAACAAAGACCTACTTCTAAATTATTTGTTTATTTGTGTACAAGTATTTTCATTACACGATTTACGCTAATACGATGGTTAAATATTAATCCATTTGATATGCTCATAATTTTAGAGACATATTCATTTATCCATTGTCTTACTTATGACTAACAAAGTATCGTTTATGACCTTGTGTTTTATGAACTATTCTTTTTTTTTGGGATAGCAAGATTGCCTATTTATTAAAGTACACATGTATTTAGGAAACAAAATTGATTCATTGGTTCGTGATACATTAAATAATATTTTATTCTGTATTAAAAAGAATATTCAAATGAATTAAGTGTAACTTTATTATAATAACAATATAATTTAGGTAAAAGGATTCATCAGGTCAATATAAATTACCTCTGAAATTGTTTAAGCATTCCAGGTCTTTGAATTCACAGATGCGCGTCGCTCTCTCTGTAACAATTTGAAATTTAAACTTATATAACTTTACAATTAAATGAAGGGAACAAATTTCTCGAATATTTCTTTAGAAATATTCCGATATTATTTTAATAATGTGTTAAGTCCGGTCTTTTTGATACAGTTAACAACTTCTTATTAATGATAGGCGTGGTTTTTTATTAGTTATTTAAATAACATATAAAAGTTTGTTTAGTACCTCGTCCATTTTTTTGAATTTATTTGTAATTTGTTAGCTTTAAACTAACAGAAAAAAAAAATATTTCTTTTTCCTTTTCCTCTAAAGTTAATTTTTTAAAAGAAATATACGTAGCGAGAGCTTGTAAAACATTTAACAATATCAATGGGGCGTGAACTTGACTGTATCTTTTACATACATTTTGAACAAAAAAACGTTGTCTAGTAAATAAATAAAACGATTTTTTTTATACAAAACCAGAATTGATATTTTAATTTTGTTTAAAATTGTATCAAGATTACGACGGGATGAGATAAATAAGCTGACGTGTTTCTTGACGGGAAATGATCGACGCTGTAAGCGCTAGCGGAATTGCGAGCGTATTGAATATTATGTCACAACCGGTAGACCTGATAATGTGTGGGGCTATCCGTGATAACTCTTTAGCGAATGGACCAATTTTTATGTATTTTTAAAAATAAAACAAAGGATTACCACGTAACCTTCTGCACCATTTAGAGGATCCTCGACGAATCCAACCACCGAGTTGTCGATAAGTTAATTAAATAGCTTAGATAAAGTCTGCAATAAATGTCTAAAGCTCAGCTATTTAGTATCGGTGGTTACAATTCTGTTTAATTTCTTTTTTCTTTAACAGAAAGTTTTAATATTCAATTAGGTTTGCAGCAAAAATGTACTTATTTTAATAAGTCATAATATATATCCAAAAGTGCGAACAAAATTCATGTCATATACCAATGCAAAACCAATTCAATCAAAACATACACATTTATTAATAATTTTCATAGATACAAAGTAAAACTCGCCCCGGGAACAAGCAAGAGAGGAAATAAAAAAGTCGGTGTAACCGTTTCACGGCGCATTACCTTTCGTCAGACGTCGCAATGGCTTTTTAGCGCCTCTTTAATTAAACATTTCATCATGCAGATAATTAAGTTATGATATATCTCTTTTGATATATGTTACACTAGCAACAATAGACCTTTGGCACGGGTACAGATTCGTTTACAGCATAAAAACTTGCATATATCAAATACCCTGTGTTAATGGACATTCGACCTTGCACCTTGATAATAAAATCCATTTTACTTTGTAGTTGCATAAATTTAAATGCGCAATGCTAACAGAGGCGCTAGTTACCACAAATTTGAAGTAAAATTAACATTCACTGTAAGAGCTTCTTTTCAGCTAATTTGTAAAATTCTCTATAGAGTTTTTAAAATTACCTACAGTTAAAATTCTTTTTATAATGTAGTCGGTGCTAGAAATATTCGTAGATGGTTTATTTTCAAACTTAAACATATCTTTATTCAACAAGGCATATAGTAACACTTTTGAATGGGAATGGTACAAAACAATTACCACCGGTTCAGCTTAAATTTAAATGTAAATATAGTAAAAAAATATCCCAAAGGTACCTCACCTTTGGGATATTTATATGGGATGCAGCCGCACTGCAGCAGGAAGCTCTTCATCTTGCACTCCATCAGGCACGTCTCGGTGGAGTACCTGCCGATAATGCATTGTGTACTTGCCTTTATGATTTGACTATATTACAATTGATATACTATTGATGTGTAGTAAAGCTAAGTCGTGCCTTTAATATGAAGTAAAATATTATACATGTTTAGAGGGAGTTTCGTAAGATCTTAAATTAAAAACATCTAAATAATCTTACAAGGGAACTTTAAGTTTAGTTTTTTTGTCATATTAAATGTCTGTAGTCATTCTACAAGGCCATGCTGTTTAAAATATCTTTATATTTCAAACATAACGCCATTAACTGTTCGCTCCTATAATCGTCACCTATCGGTATGCTCCAACAGTCCCTCGTCGTGGAAGATACAGCCGCGCTGCGCAACATGTATGCGTCGGATCTCGTCATCACTCTGGAAGATAAGCGGCTGCACCTTCACGTCCAGTGACGTGCCCAGCCCGAGGTACTTGTAGAGCACCGTCGCTTCGGGGTAGTCGTTGGGGTCCGTCAGGAGTATCTGGGCAGAATATGTAATACTTTATTATGAATGGCAACGATATTTGGTGAAAAGCATTTGTCAGAAAGGATTGGAAAGGTTAGTAAAAAAATATTCCCCTTTGCTTTTAACCTAAACATCACGAATCTGATATGTACGAGTAGGTCTAAAACTTGTTGCACGTAGGTATTCCCCAAAATTCAATAGTGGTCATCGCAACGAGATTCGTATTCGAATTCTTGTGTATCGGAATACTGAAGTATTTTGGTTGAAATTTGACGTTAGTTTCCTGAATAAATGATACAGACATGTTGATATCAAATGTCCTACCCTATTCAAAGATTTTTGGCATAGTTATAAAGCGTCATATATTAAAAAGACAATACGAGTATGTGATTAGAAAATGTTGAGTTTAAAAGTTAAGCTAACCTTTATAGCTAACATAATGGATGTTGACAAACTTAGCATCAATATAACCCAAAAGTACTTACCCTGTTTCATACCAAAATTGTTAACTTGTCATGGGAATGCAAGTTTCCTACATCCCATTAGCGCGAAGCGGACATCTATACACAACTCCACGAAATGATTGATAGGGTACAGTTGGGAAACTCATTCCGCATGACTTGGGCCTCGTGTCAACTCCAATAGCGAAGGAACACGTTAATGAACTTAGCAAACTACTTTACGTGGGTTGTAGTCACCTTGACCGACCACCTGGGATAGACACTTGGCTCCATATCTCATAGGGTATAGGCCAGGACCTTTGATTTGTCTTAGCTTAGTATTTGACTCACAACCTTAGTTTTATCCTACATTCCATCCCACTAATATTATAAATATAAAAGTTTGTGAGAATGTATGTATGGATATACGTGTTTGTTATTCTTTCACGTAAAAACGACATGACCGATTTAGTTGAAATTTTGTATGTAGATAGGTTATACCCTGGATTAAAGCATAGAATACTTTATATCCCGGTATTTGAATAATAAAACATTCCAGACGGGACAGTCACTTGGCTCCTATTTAATACTACAAAACCTTATTGATACTATTATTATACTTCTAAAGAATTGTTTTACCGTCTAGTTAGGGTAGCAACTTGGTACCACATTTAATGATACACCAGGACCTTAGTCCTTAATAATTTAAATACTTTACTAAGCATTTTGTGTTACCTTAGCTCCATAGAATT
>DWAJ01003877.1:0-13926 GCA_018238005.1 Eurema mandarina
TGTATGGGCGATTAGAGCGTTTATAAGTTTTTCAATAAGTATCTTATGTAAACACTTTAATTTTAATAGTCTGGAGTAGGTCTGATGAAGGAGCCCAGGTGCTATCGAGGGAAATCCTCAACGATTTTCGGTAGATATGTCGCAGGCAGATTGTATAATCCGCTGTATTACATTACGGCTAGCCGTTTTACAAAACAGGGTCGTTTTGCAAAGCGGCGGTTCAACGATTTACTTTTAGGGCTTCAAATTTATATGCTGGGGCCTCAACGGACTGGAGTACAGTGCAGGCTATATTGCTATAGTAGGGTAGTTTTTAAATGCTGCATTCTGTAACAAAGTTGTGGTGTTTTTTCATTATAACATAACGACTTGGGGTGCTTCAAGAAGGGAGCGTACATATTAAAAGATCGGCAACCATTTCCAGAGCTGTCAAGCTCTGCGAGTGCTCATGAACGGCACTGATCACTTCACATCAGGTGTAGCGCCTGCTCGTTTGCCCCCTATCATATATAAAAAAAAATTGGAAGGCATTTTGACCAGTAAAGATTGAGTAACAAGAAGCTTAACTACAACGTGTACACATTCAACATTGCAAAACATCTCAGTTATTGCGGTGAGGTGACGGGAGGAGATAATAATCTTAACATTAATAATTTACAAAGCAGTCCACAAATAACTTTTTTAAAGATTCTATAAGGGTTGTCAATGGTTTTGAATAATTGAATGCCAAGTTTTGTAGTTAACCGTAACACCAGAAAATAATAAACGTGTTTTAGACAACCCTAAAGAATTTGTTGAATCAAGTCATATTAATAACATAATCAGATCAGGAGTCCCAAAAGGCTGTCCTTATTTGGTGTCTGTCAGGCCCGCGTCAAACTCTGGCGAGAACAGAACTCATTACCCAAATTTGGTTGAGATAAAATGGAAAATTTGTAACTTGTATCATGGACGCGGAAGACGCATGTATACCCTTATGATATTTTGAAGTAAAACCTTCAGCGTTGACTCCTCACGATTGATGGTAATAGGGTATCCATACTAATATTATAAATGGGAAAGCGCCTGTCTGTATGTTTGTCTTTCTGTCACGGCAAAACGGATGTACCGATTTATTTGAAATTTGGTATGTAGATAGATGATACCCTGGATTAAAACATAGGATACTTTTTATCCCGGTATTGCCCCGGGAACGGGAACCTCACGGGTGAAACCGCGGGGAGCGGCTAGTATGAACATTTTTTTTGGTAATCTTTATTGCAAGTAAACATACCTATGTTATTATTAAATAAATTTACAACGATTAAAATAGTAAAATGTAATCTTAAAAAAATGTCCATCTTAAATTCCCTTGCGAATTTTTAAAACACAAGTTACGATCATTTCATAACTTTTAAGTCACTTCCGTTTAAGGCTCCCAAAAATAGCAGTAATTTTAAAATATTTTTTAAGTTTAATGGTTTTTATATTAGACGGGTAATATTTTTTTGGGAATGTGACTCCCAAAACGGAAGATATATTTTTTCTCACTCTTGTCTTTTTAACTCAATAATTAATTTGTTAAACTATGTTATATTAAAAAAAGTTCTCAACAAAATAGTTGAATACTATTCAATTGTGCCTTTCTTCCAGGAAGAGGAAAAGCCTCTTATTTTTGGGTAATGTTGGACTCACGACTGACCTCCTCCACACTGTCTTCTGCGACTTCGTGACGGTTTCACGGGCACCCCGGGGCTTTGGTCCGACATAACCTATGGTCCTTTTCCCGAGTTCCGTGATAGGTATATATTTTTTTAAAGAAAACAGGTAAACGCTTGACCACAACTCAGCTGATGTTAAGTGAAGTTGTGCTTTAAGATGGAGCGCGCGTACCTGTGAGGTACCTGTTCACTCTCCTCTTGAAGGCACAGAGATTGTAAATATCAGGGAACAAAGGATTGAGTATTTCCCCACTATCAAAACTGATAAAAATAGTCCGTCTACTAATTAAAAATAGTCTAAACATTTACAAAAATAATTATTTAACAAAAATAGACTCTTAATTGCCTAAAGACATACGGCCAAATACTCATACGCAAATTAAATTTAAGCACGCCTTAAGACTCGTAAGTTTGACATAATTGTATGGCGAACTGTCAGATCGGACCGCTTTAAGTTGTACTTAAATTTAAGTTGCGATTCAGTATTCCGGCATTAGTTTTTTAACCTAATTGATAGAATTTGTTAATAGTATGATATAATTCAATAATCGGGTCACAAGTCTCTGAAGACTCATCTCATTTGGGGTCTGTCAGGCCCGCGTCAACGTCTGACGCGACTAGAATTCATTACGACATTTTGGTTCAGCTAAAATATATATTTTGCACGTTTTTTACCTATTACAACGAAGACTTCAGGAGGAGTAACGATTTTGGGAGATATTTATATGACGGGCAACTGAGGAGGTAGTTCGTCTGATGGCGACCATCTCCCTATAAACAGTTGCATAAGTAATTGCCACTTTCTAAATTCTACGACTTTGCTGCCACTTTGCTGCCACTTTAATAATTAATTGCTTAATTTACCTTCATATCATAGTAATTTAAAAGCAATACTACAAAATTTCAAACACAGATAAAGCAAAATACGTCACACACAATTTAAATACACTGTAACATAGGTACAAAATAAAATAAATTTTAAAATACTAGATAAAATAGGTTGACTTATAAAAGTCTACATTACCTGTCTATAAAATGTGTGAGTGCATTCGAATCCCTGAAGAGGACAGACAGACATACATACATACAGTGGCCATCTCGCGTTAAAAGCAAGTATTGGTATGCCAAGTGGAATACACATCACTCGTCACCTTATTCTGAAGGCTGTGGCGCTCAACATGTTGGTTTATTTCATTTTTTTGCCTTCTTGTAAGATCGTATTTTTAAATTTTAATTGGCTTCGATAATAGTGTAAATTAAATTAATACATAACTTTATACATACTATAAAAAAAGTGTTATGGATCGTTGATAAAATGTTCAGTTAAAACTAGAGATCTAAAACCAGACTTAATAAATTAAGTTTTTGTAGTTGCTAAAACATAACAAGCAAAAAAGTTTTACAACTGGTTTTAAGAAATCTGTTGTAAAACATTTTTTTGCTGCATGATAATATCATTAATACAATAATTAACGATCAAATTATTGCGAACTAGCTGTCCCGGCGCGACTTCGTTCACGTTGTACCTTACCTACTTGTAACACGGTACACCTACGTAATAATCCTTTTTTTCTGCTTAAGAAATGATTATCGAAATCGGTTCACATGTTACGATTTATACACTCAGCAAACACATTTGGAAATTTCATAAGTGTTATCTAAAAAAATTTTTTTTTGGAGTTGTGTTTTGTAAAAGTTTGAGAACTAGTGGAGGAGCTCGTTGGGAATACACAGAAGTGCTTCCCATTTCCATACGTCGTGACGACTTTATTGTTTCCTACAGTTTAGTGCAGGCAATGCGATATTTATTGCTACATTTAAATGCTCAGAGCGTTAGAATTAATATAGGCTGAGTGGTCGAGGGGTGTCGAGGGAAGGGTTACTTTGGTATAAAATGGAAACCAAATTCGTCCTGACTGATCGCTGGCTAACTTCTCATGTTCCTTCATTCCAGAAATAGTTCTAAAAGTTTACTCGTGGAAATTCTGATACCTTTTTTTGGAAAAGTCTTTGTATTTTTATATACAAGTGGGCAATCGAGCAGGCGGGGTTCCTGACCGTAAGTAATCATTCCGCCAATAACATTTGGGAGGGACTCATGAACTTGTTTGAATAAATCTAAACTTTTTAGGTATTAAATCTCAATTTTTCTATCTAGAATTGTAATAAGTATAAATAAGTTAGTATACCTAAATAATATCAACTTTGGCAGTGATTTCTTTACCTATCCACTTTTTCCCTTAGTACCTATTTTTTCTTTCATGATGCTGCACTAGTTTTTACGAATTAAACTATTAAATATTATTCCCGAAATAGCCCAGAAGTAGTCCGTGTCAACAAAAAATCAATTTCATTATCAAAACTCTGCAGCATTTTTTGTTTGAAAAAAAAGCGTTTTGCAAAGAAACACAAAATGAATATATTTCCAAATCCTGGCTTTGCAGAAGGCCGTGGGTGACAACTCGAATACAATATTTCACGCGCGAACTACGAGAAATTTAAATGAAAATCACCCAAGTTTCTGATGTTATGCAAGGGTTCGGTTTTTTGCTAATAACTTAGTTTGATATGTATTTATGCACCAACTTTATGAAAGTAGTTAAGATGATGTTTTTGTAGTGCTCTGAATAGTCCTCTTTTAATAGTGAGATGCATTTTGAAAGACTTACTACTTTCGTCGTTACAAACTTTTTATTGCTTTACTGATAATATATTAACTCATCCAAAACATCCAGTAGGTTTTCGTGAAATAGTGACAAAGATGAGATTGGCTCAAAAGCTTTGTATCATTACATAGAATAAAACTAAGTCGCTTCCTGCTGTCTGTAGGTATGCTTAAATCTTTAGACCTACCGATTTTGCAAATGCGGTATTTAATATCGAATAGATGTGATTCAAGACGGAGGTATATATATTATATTTATAATACATGCATAATTTATACGTGCGAAGCCGGGGCTGGTCGCTAGTTAATAATATATAAGGATTTTTTAATACTTGAAATATGTTATTTATTTATTTTGTGTAGAAAGAAAAAAGCTATTTCGAGGGAAAAATATGGATTCAATGCGGAAAATAATATCAGACGGCGGGACCCAATTCAATACGATTTATTTCATCTCTGAAAGGAATTCTATTATATCGTCAATTTTCAATTAAGTAACACAACAAATAAGTCATCACTTATTTGTTATTTAGTGTGAATTATTAGTGTGATGTTGGATTTATTTAAAAGTACTCGTAGTCTCGGAAGCTTTTAAAATTTGTAGGGGGAGGGAGGGGAACACTCTCAAACAGAAAACCACGTAGTAATGATATCTCCTTAGAGATACCATTGAGTTTCGTTTACTGAATTAATAGTTTTCGATTCCGTGAAATATGATATTAAATAGAATTAGGGTTAAGGGTTTTAGATACTAATCTAGGTCAAATATGTCATATGTCCATTCTGTAATTTTTGTTTCAAAGAATAAATATCTATCTATACATCCATGAGAAATGATATATGACATTGTATTTGAACTTGTTTTTTTGTGTGTGCTAAAATTTCAAAGCTGATATTTTCTCATATTTGTTCCGTCAAAAACTAAAATTAAATTAAGTGTTATTGACACAGTACATTGTTATAGAAATCATTTTTATATTACATCACATGTGGTGCTATGTAGTATTTTATACTATTGATATAATCCATACTAATATCATAAATGCGAAAGTAACTCTGTCTGTCTGTCTTTTCATCACGTTAAAAGTACTGAACCAATGAGAACGAAATTTGGTACTAAGATAGTCTTAAACCTGGGGAAGGACAAAGGCTACCTTTTTTTAAAATCAACTCCCAAAAGATTGCGCGAGGGGTTGAAACTTTTTATAATTTTACGCTTTCACGGCCAAACGGCTGAACCGATTGTAATGAAATTTGGTACACAGATGGTGTAAAGCCTGAGATAAAACATAGGCTACTTTTGAACTGGAAAAAAGGGTTATAAGGGGGGGTCAAAGTTCATATGAAAGTCCACGCGGACGGAGTTGCGGGCAACAGCTAGTATATCATAAGATTGTCCTGTGTAATTAAATAATCTGACTTTATACAGATGAGAGTAGTACAGATGCACAGCAAGAGAGTGGAACGAGCTCCCGAGTGGGTCTTCCCCGTTGGATACAATCCGGAGGTCTTCAAGAGTCGGGTGAACAGGTTTCAGGGCAAGCTCGCTCTATCTGAAGTATAACTCGCAACTCATAAAATTTCTATCGCCTACGTCATATAGGCATTTATTGCAAAGCTATTGACACCTCATTTATAAAAATTGATTGAGTAATTATGATGCTAGGGTAGATCAAATACACGCTAATTTGGTTGGTGCTCATTTTGAGAGTCAAATTCAAAGACAAATATATCCTTATTCAATTAGGCTAGTTACAGTAACACTTTTAAATCGTCACACACAACATACAAAACAATAGATTTCCACTATTTTAGCTACATTTCCTTTTGGTTTTGCTGTACTCGGCTAAAAATTAAATATGATATTCAAAGCCCATCTATCATTTAGCTTAAATGGAACGTGTATTCCTAATGCTGGATTCTCATTCAGCCGTCCCATCTATCAGGACACGTATGACAGCTGTAAATTATTTCAGCAAAGGGTGGTTTAGCATAACCGTCGTGATTACCGTTAAGATTAGTAAGGACAAATAGTGGGGTTAAGGTTGGACTTGCTTGTTGGATGATCACTCCAAAAGTGAGGAACATTTTTGACGTGATACATTTTACGTAATACTAGTTGTGTCCCGCGGTTTCACATGCTCGTAAAAGTTGTAATAAAACATGACAACAACATGCATGAGCTGAGCGGGGTACGGCTACTATTTTTTTTTCTAAAATAAAAGTAGCCTTGACTCAGGCTTCAGCTACATCAGCTACCCGCTATTAAAAGTCCCGTCGACATCAGTCCAGCCATTTCAGAGATTAGTCGAAACAAATAGACACGGACTAAATTTTTAAAGATTCCTTATGTCCTGTAGTAAAATGCGGCTAGTTCAACATAACGAACAAACATTCCAATTTTAAACTACACTTAAATATCCCTTATTTTAAAATCCCGTAGAAACTTTGAACTCACTTTAAAACATATTTCTCTAGCAAATGTTTTAATATTGTTATTGCGAATAGTTTTCTAAAGCAAGTAACAAATTGTAGGTTGTCGAAAACATGTCAATGACACTGGCGGAATTGGGGCATTTCGGTGCAGGAATTCAGAAAAATACAAGAAAATCGAGCTAGCATTGAGCATACACGGGACCAGAATTGAATACGACCCGTACGTTGGAGCTAGTAGGAATTTTTTAAATTTAAAGAATTCAAAACTTCTGATGATATTGAAAGCAGATTTTTTTTTCGTTTTTTTAAATCATTCTAATTCCGTATGAAAATTAATAAATGAAAAAATTCAAAAAATATATTTTATTCATTCATATAATGTACACATTTTGTGACAGCATGAAGAAATAAATTCTCCTGGTACTTGCCGTTGACTGGAATAAAAACGGTTTGTGAAAAAAAGTATTTCATAATATTATATGGGCTTCATGTAAAACGTTAATGAAGCAGATCTCCACGTCTTTTTATAAAAACAGCAATAAAATTTAAAAAGGTATTCAAACCATTTGTGTATCAAATAAAAAAAATTACAACGTTCATAAAGCACATAGTATATCAATATCTTCATTTTCTTTCGCTACTGTGTGGATTTGGGACATGTTACAGGCCTAGTCAGTCGAGGACTAATTGAGCGTGGCTTTCAATCCGTATCACCAATTTGTCAATCATTCAGAGATTGATGTGCATCTCCTACAGAGCGCTGTCAGCCTAGTAACCAGTGACAATATTTAGGGAACCTAATGGCTCTAGTTGCGTAACCTATTTATTGAAAAATAAATTAATTTAAAATGTCATTTACTAGTAGGCATCAATAGCAGTTTTGCTTGATAGTAACCACCTCTAAAGACCCACCTCTAACCAGGGTCGATTATAATACTTTGGACCTTACGAATGCCACTTGGAAAAAAACAATAGAGATAGGCACAAACAATTAAGGTAAAGACGAGGCTGAATAGATCAAAATAAATGTTCTAAACTTAACGCAATAACCCGGCCCAATTTTACCCACTGGTTTGCTATACCATAAAACAGAAAAAGAAACAGCAAATACGAACAATATCAAAACCTTTGTTCCGAAAAAAATTCTCGTGTACAAACTATATTTGTTCAACAAAGCAATATTTGCTGCGTCTGGTGTGCTATTCATAGTTTTTAAAGACTCACTTCTAAATATAGGGGCGTGAGATAATAATTCTTATAATTTTAAACATCGATTTATAAGACTCTGGTCTACAAAGTCTACACGCAAACAAGTATATTTTTGTCATCTATGCAGAACAAAGAAACAAATCGATTAGAACGATAATTTTATTTACAAAGCTATAAAAATGTAAGTCAAATGTAATATACTTAGATACTTCAAGCGTTTATCTTAAAACATTGCCAATTATGTTATAAGTTTAGAAATTCGTTCACAAATCACGTTAGACTAATCCCGTAAATTGCTCTGAAACACATACCGATTTAAAAGCAAAACGTTCAACAATTATTCGAGAGAGGATTTTGGGGCAAATAAGCAGAATTTCCTAACGAGTATCCAAACAAGAGGATAATTATAGTTGTTGTTTTAATCGAAACTAATGCAGTTCTATATTATTCGCCTTCCCGTTTTCCTTTATCCAATACTGTATTTGCTTTTCATAACTCCCTATTTAAGCATATTTATATATATGCAATGCAACAATGCATGCAAGCATATAATATATAACATATATTTACGTCCTTTCAATTTTATGATGTTAAAAGCAAATGTAATAACATACCGCCTCCTTAATAGAGGCGTATCTGGCTTATAAAAAAAGTATTTTTAGCAAAGGAAAATGTGTTCTTACATCATAATATGAAGCATTATTATATCTTATTGTATATAGGTAGTTCCAAGTACCAGCCGGGGGCTGCCAATTACTAAAAGAACGGCATTGAAATTGCTGTCAAGACGAAATTATTTTAGGTCGATTTCTTGGAGAATGGTTTTTAGCGAGGTAATTAATATTCTGAAAAATATTATAAACCTATTATAATATAAACACTCATTCGTTATTTATAACTGTTGCCCGCGACTCTGTCCGCGTGGACTTTCATATAAACTTTGACCCCCTCCCACTAATCTATATTTATAATAAATCTGTAGAGAGGTCAATTCTGTACATTAAATATATTTTCAAAATAACTATCAGGGGGTGATAAGGGATCGATACTGATGCAAAAAATGTAATGAGTAAGATTTTTGTCTGTCTGTCTGTTTGTCTGTCTGTCCGTTTGTATAACCGCGATAGAAACAAAAACTACTGGACGGATTTTAATGAAACTTGGTACAATTATTCTTCATACTCCTGAGCAGGTTATAGTATACTTTTCATCACGCTACAATCAATAGGAGCGGAGCAGTGAAGAGAAATGTCTGGAAAACGGGAGAAGTTACTCCATTTTTTATGCTTTCGTCGCGTGTGCAACCTTAATGGTTAAAGTTACACAGAAATCATGTATGACGGAATTATTCTCCTTAAAATTATATAAAAAATATTCCAGGACAGCGTACGTCTATCTTTTATAGATGACTCACAATAATACTATACGTATAACTCCCGATAGTTAAGCAGTTCGCAGCGCTCTGATTATTTCTGTCTACTCAAGTTCGTTTATAACACTCTCATAGTCATCCATAATTAAACTATTCCTTATAAAATTATCATTGAAATTGGTATGGAAAACCTGTTATAGATGAAATATGCTAATAATAAACCATCGTGAATGAATACTCATGCTGTAGCTATGCAACTGCAATATTGCTACGGGATCTAATTTAATAATTATGGTTTTTCCTACTTAACTTTCGTTTTGAGATTTCGTAAAATGAACAGTCTCGAAAGTTCTCTACCAGCCTAGCTAGGTGCAAATCGCGCAGTGCAGCCGGCATATAGGCATTTTTGTGACAAAAGATGGCAACGCGGACGAAGTCGCAGGCAACAGCTAGTTATAAATAATAGTATAGATGTGATAACTGAAATGCAAACATCAATCAGATTACTCATAGAAAGGTTCGTCCTTAAATTATTGAAATTCTCAACTTAACGCCAACCAACGCTTCATAATCAAAATTTAAATTCTATTGATTATAAAATATTTATTATCACGTTAGATTCATAAAACAAAATAAGCAATTAGTAATCTTGGTATCACGTTATAGTAATCTTAAAATAATATTACATTGTTAGTATCTATTATCTATATCATTATTATAGGATTCGGTTTTGTTAATTTAGGTGTTAACTTTTTAAATGTCCGTAATTTGTTCATATTTCATTCAAGGTAAAAACGATGTGAGATATATTCAATTAACGTATATTTTGTAAAAAATAATTATGGATAGGCAAAGCGCTTATAAATTGCAATTGCGTGATTATGTAATTATAAAAAGCCGTGCGTTTTGGTTATTAATAAAATATCAATAAATAGCATACATTTATGACTACATCCGGGTAGTGATAATAAGTTATTGAAGCAAATACGTACCTACCTATTTATTTTTCTAATGAATACCTATAGAGACTTGCAAATACGTATTTAGTACAAAGTAGACAGTATATAGTTATACGTATTCATAGTACACAGGTTCATGCTAACATTTTTTTAAATGCCTATTAGCATTCTGAATTATTGTGTATAATGAAAAATAAAAATATATAGATTGGTGTCTATTTACATTAATGTATTTAAGTGTTATACTTTTAGGTCACAATAGTGAATGTACAAGTGAACAACACACGCATAGGTATATATTTTTGTAATGAAGTGGTATTTCCAGCGACAGATATTGATTGTATATAAATAACATAATATTAAACTTTTCCCTGTGGTTATTACACTAATGAAATTGATAATAATTTAACAAAAACATATTAAAGATTAAAAATATTTTCCTACTATTTTCGCTTTCTAACTTGTTATGAATGGGATCTCATCAATGGTATGTTGATAAATTTATTTGTAGCTTAATCAGAATATTTGACTAATTTGCTAGGTACATACAATATGGTATTATAAGTAAGAATTATAGAGCACACTGGAAATAGGTGCAAGTACTGATTATTAAGTCAAAAGTTATGTTGGGTTTAATTTTTTTTATTCTGAAATATGTACTTAAAAAAAATAATTATTATTTTGCAACTCTTGGAAATTTTAAGAGCAATTATACCTTTGAATACAATTTATCAGGCGTTTAAAATTGCGGTAATTTATCGATGTTTAGGGGATGGATTTTTTGAGAGAATTCACTTCGAATATTAATTTATAACGAAAACAGATAATTATTATTATTTTAATTTAACCTCATTTTGTTAACACTCTTGCCTTATATACCTACAAACGTTATAGTTTTATTAGTAGTTTTTATTATAATACCACTGTAAATATTGTGATGATAAAATTTTTTTTGGTTAAAGAATTTTAATATGAAATGAGGTTAGTTACAACGGACCCAAAATGCACATGGGATTAGCAAGAGCTGTATTTGTAATTCTACACGAGACATCTACTTTTAGATAGTTTAGTAAAAATAAAAAAAAAACTTCACAAAAACTTTACAAGTGCATATTTAGGAAACGCTGATTGGTTTCAACTAACGATACATACTTTTACAAAACACATCATATCATATCAAAACGAAACATATGTACTCACATACTGCACCAGGGAATTACCTATGAGGTCGTGACTGCACAACGTAACCCGTATTTGAATCGAGGTTTATGTTCAGGAAAATACGTAAAAAAGATAATGACTGATTACTTGAAATAGAACTAATTAGTAGGTCAGCAACATATTAGTACGGAGGGCACGAATGAGTCTTAATAATAATTTTAATCTATGTACAAATTTTCAGATTTGTTTCCCTGTAGATTTAAGAAGATATTTAAGCAAAGTTCGAACAAGTCGCAATCTCGGTTAATTTGATGCCCAATTAATCTCAGAGACATCAAAAGAAAAAAAGGACAGTTTCAAATGAATGTAAGACTACATTAATTACAACGTTCAAAAAAGGATAAAAATATATTAAATGTAAATGAGCAAAGCCGGGGGAAAACAAACTTACTTGATAAGGAAAGTAGTCTTAATGCATATCGAATGGACAATACAATTGAGGACACAACAATTGAGGAAAGTTATAATTGTAACTGATTTACGTAAATAAAATTATTTCCAAGCAATATTTTCTATTCGGATTAGGAAAGATTAGATTTTTCTCGGAAAATACTGTTCGCATATCGTTGATAGGTACCTAAGTTCTGATGTATTAAGGAAAAACGTTTGAAAAGAAAATATATTATTTAATTGAAATTAGAAAGCATTTTTATAGAAAAACTTTCGATTTCATTAAAATTACCTTTATAATATTATATAATAGAAGGCACAAGCAAATATCAGCAAGTACCATGAGTTTAGTGCGTTTTTCGTGATCGAAATGTAATTTAATACTAAAAATAAATGTAGCACAAAAACAAGCGAACAATTTATATTTAATATCTTGTATGGATAATGTAGGCGTTGCTTAGTTTAAGAAATGCGGATGTGAATTAAAAGTTTATATTCGTGTCTAGAAACTATATCACCTACCGCTAGATAGCTTACGAAATATTTATTATTTATTAGCTGTTGCCCGCGACTCTGTCCACGACTATCTTTGTACCAAATTTCGTTCTAATCGGTTCAGTAGTTTTAGCGTGTTAAGAGACAGACAGACAGACAGAGTTACTTTCTCATTTATAATATTAGTAAGGATAACATTTTACATGTAGCCGTAGGTACTTTGATCTTTATAATGATTTCTTTACTCATTATAATTTATATAAGTATCTATTAATCAATGGATAGTACTAACTCTAGAAAAACTATTTTGACTTAAATTAACTACGAGTTAGTTAAGACCCGGTATTGATTCATATAATACTTTTTATACTGGTAATCCTTCGGGAACAAATTATTCAGATTTAAACTCGATTCAAGGAATAACAATGGAATTGAAAGTCTATAACATTTTTATGGGAAGCAATATACGATTGTATAATAACCTAAAAAGGACATGAAACATGATTGAATTAATAAAGTCGATAAAGAACAAAACATTTATCAGTTATATTATTTCCGAAACTACTAAACACAAAAAGATAAAAGAAATAAACAAAACATGTATTGTTAAACAGGTTTTTTATCAATGAATCCTTATGCTATGCAAATATTGAACCTTAATTTTCTTTGTCTTCCTATTCTCTGCTAATATTGTTTCTTACTGGCTAATTTGATGCTGTCCTGACTTCTGACTTTTTCTACCATTTTTGGGTTCACGAGACCTTTTTTAACCCCTGACGCAAAAAACGAAGGGGTGTTATAAGTTTGACGTGTCTGTGTGTATGTCAGTTTGTATATATCTGTCTGTTCCAACGTAGCTCCCAATGGTATGATCCGAATATAATGCATTTTGTTGTTTGTAAGGAATAACCGTCGAGAGCTATGTTTGGTGGAAATCGATTCAGGACTTCATGGTCATCAGGTCGTTTGTTTGGTGTGACACGCTCAGGTTGCTTGCTTTTTAGGTCGAGGGTTTATGAATTTTGTAGAATACGCTTGTTGATGCACTTTTTTTATGGACATCAATAACGGCAACTGGTTAGACACAATAAATATTAAAAAAATATTACCACCTTATAATTCACAATATTATACACACTTCGTTTGGGACTGGAACTATACAAATATATACAAGCATATGCAATAAAAAATAATACATTTTCAAATTATTAATTTTTTAGTGCAAAATTCTGCGCAATAGGTTATGAATTTATCTCTAATGCACAGACAGATAGGTACTCTTTCACGGTGATAAGACCAAATAAGGAAAGCCCAATACTCATATGTTTAAAAAACACTGATAGCCTGTCACCTTGTTACGTTAAAAATTTAAATGAATTATAAGGTACATAAATTGAAAAATCGATTACATCTAGGGATTATTCAACAAACATAAATATCAACTAAACTACATACTATGTTAATAAATTTTATATTACT
>DWAJ01003878.1:0-13923 GCA_018238005.1 Eurema mandarina
TGTATATGTATCAACTACACAAGGATTCATTAAATATCAATATGTATTAAGTATTAAAAGTCTTAGACTCAGTAAAATTACCATAACTTATTTATACCTATTTAACCGATTAGAACGAAATTTGGTAAGAAGATAGCCTAAAGCCTGGGGAAGGATATAGGCTACTTTTTTTTTTAAATCAACCCCCAAAGGCGTGGGGTTGAAACTTTTTATAATTTTTCGCTTTCACGGCCAAACCGCTGATTGTAATGAAATTTGGTACACAGATGGTCTAGAGCCTGAGATAAAACATAGGCTATTTTTTAACTGGAAAAAGGGTAACTCCCTTTTTCCAGTTTAAAAGTAAGTTTAGGGGGGAAGGGGGGCATCAAAGTTTATATGAAAGTCCACGCGGACGGAGTCGCGGGCAACAGCTAGTGTTTTATAATTCCAACGTATTTACAATCATGAAAGTTAGCCTAGTCAATTAGTTAATATTTTAAATTTAAAACCTGTTTAAATTATTAAGTATAGGTTTTAATATATCTATAAATAAATAATAAAAATGTGTAATACATCATTATACCAGAATTGCATGCTTAATTCATTCTGTAAGATGAATAACTATTCAAATTGATATGAAGTTATAAAAAAAATTTTTTGATAATTTTTTAAATGAATTATTTTTTGATTTTCGTTTAGAAAAAAAAATAGGTCAACGTATACATTATATATTTGTGTCATAAATTTAAATTTATTTAATTAAATCAGATTCAAACAGACTAAATAAGTTCACAGATTTTATATAAAACTAAACTAGTTATTATCTAATATATTAATTATAATATAGAGGAGACACCTCTAAATTTAATAAATATTTGTTTTTTGGGTCAATTGTATGTTAAAAAAAGGAATCTGTCTTTAACATATACTGACTACAAAGAATTCCAGTATCTTCACCAGAAAATTCCAGTTTTATTCGCAAAATAATTTAGAAATAGTACATGAAATAATATAATGTTTTATAATATGTTAACAATATACATCGCCTGCATGTTATTGAAACTAAATAATGTCAACCACCGCGGAATGCGTTTCCTCGTCTCGCGAGTAGCTTTAGGCACGTTTCGATGTTTTATAGTTCGTTCACCAAACAAAATAATACTTGGTGATTTTAATATAAATATCATACACAGCCTTCAACCATCAGTTCAACGCCAGACACAATGAAGACATTAATACTATTAACGACATTGGTTGGCATAGCCACTGCAGGGCCAACGTTCTTGGGCAAAGAGAGTATTGATCAAGATTCTTCTCTTACTGGTGTTCTAAAAACCATTCGTCGAGAAAGGAAATCTCCAATTCAAGAATCTCCTTCAGATTTATTTTCTGATGTTCCAGAAAATACTGAAACTTTGCCGAGCAGTGACGTAAGGTCGTCCAGTGCAGGAGGTCTGAATCCAGGGTTTAAGAAGCCGATTATAGTTAAGAAGAAATTTGGGTATCGCATTTTCCGTGATTCCGATGAAGAGCTTGCCCAAGCTGAACCACGTGAAAATTGCAGAAGACAATTCAGGTTTAAGGTGTGTGACGAAGGGAGCGATCAGCTTCCATCCCCGTTAAGAAATACACAAACTGAAGACATTGTCGAGAGTGACGTAGAACAAAGTTTAAGAATGGCTAAAGAAGCAGTTGAAATTTTACAAAGAGATCTTCTTAAAATTGAACGTAATGCCAAGCTGACCCAGAAAAAAATTAATACTGAAAATTTTGAAGATAAAACGTTCAATGATGCTAAAGAGTTAATAAAACAAGAAGAAAGGTTAAGTGAAAATGTTGATGAATTTACTCAGTGGAAAACAAGTCCTTTGAAAACAAGCAAAGAAATATCACAGTCTGGTGAAACGAGAATGTCAGAGTGGAAAGAAGCAAAAGAGAAAATTCAAAAAGATGATGGAATTCCTAAATTTATTGAAGAAAAAGTAAAGGATTCTGAACCGAATACGTCACCATCTGAAGAAGCAAGCCTATTAATATCTCGAAACGCTGATAATGTTGATATAATGAAAATGGGAACCGATTTACTTTCAAAATTAAATATTTTCCAAGATAAGCAAGAAAAACCGAAAAGTGCAGAAAATATGGAAACATATGCAACAGAAAATAAGGACGTCAAAGTTGGCTTACCAAGTGAAAGTTTAAAGTTAGAAAAAGCAGCTAGTTTGGAAACTTCTGAGATTTTGCGTAATGTTGAAAATGAGAAAAGTATAATAGATACCGAGCCTGCTGATCAGCTTAAGGAAGTAGTTCAAGGTAAAAGTGCTGAAACATTTTTAGATTCTTCACGTGAAGTAAAATTAGCAAATATTATTCAAGGCGATTTAAGCAAGGACTTGAAGTCTGAGGCTAAACTAGCTAAAAGTTCTGAAATAGATGTAAGTAATGGCGTAAGGACCACTTCTATAGAAAATATTGCAGAAAATAAACTCAAAACAGACACAGAAAATCTGCAATTCATCAATGAAAACAAGGATGTAGAAAGCGTACAATTAAAAGCTGCTTCAGAAGAAGAAAGAAAAGAAATTAATGAAGTAAATAGACGAGAAGGCGGAATGGAAGTTAAGGATGTAGAAATGTCTGAAAGCAGAAACTCTGAAACTTTATTAAATGATAATGAATCTCAGACTCTAAAAGAGAATAAAGAAAAATCTGCAAAGCCTTGGAACCCTGAATTTCTAGAATCTGCAGAGAATACAATGGATTTAAAAGCAAAAAATGTAGAGTCGCAAAATGAGTTATTACGTGAAGAGCAATCTATACAGCGTACCGCAAATGATAAATCTGAAAATAGTAATTTAAATGTGCCAATAAGCGCAACTTCATTGGAAGATAGTCAGGCACACACTGAACACAAGGATATGCGAGAGGCGGATAAGACTGATGAACAGCTATGGAATTTAGAGCCTAAAGAGGACAAAGCTCAGGACCCCACCGATTCACTGAAATTACGTGAAGCTGAAGAAAGCGATGACAAAATTATTGTTAATAATGTTTTTCAAGCACGAAATATTGAAAAAGAAGAAGACAGTCAAATGTCAACCGAAAACAAGAATATGCGTAACACTATAGATGAAGAGAAAAAACCATGGATTGTAGAGCCCTCGCTAAACAACTTTGAAGATCATGTTGATACATCGAAGTTACGTGAAGCAGAAGATACTGATGAAAAACTCACGTTAACTAACAATGTTCAAGCTCGCAACGTTATAAACGAGGACGCTGATATATTTGAAAATAAGAAGACTGAAGAAAAATCTGCTGTAATTAACTCGCAGGAACTAAAATTTGAAGATTCTTTAAGTAAAGAAATAAGTAGAGAAAAGTTTTTATTTCAGAAGTCCGCTGAAACGGAAAACAAAGAAAAACAAAAAGATGCTAATCAAAAAGACCTGAAAAATCTAGAGCACCCAGAATCAAATAAAAATCATAATAACAAGCAAGATGCGGCGAAAGAGAGAAATACGGAAGATGAAACCAAAAATCTACCCTTTAGGGAGTCTAAAGAGGTGCATGATCATTTAAAGCACAACGTGGAGACCGGAAAGAAAAATAGCAAGCCAAATATGCCTTCAATGAAAATGTCTGAAATGGATTATTACAGTGATTTAGGAAACCAACACACAGCACAGTTAGTTCACGATAAAAATATTGATATTCATGAATCTTCTCACTTAAAAGATACATTATCTAATTGGAATCGCGAAAAGTACTATCATAATATTAGAGACCCTTTTATGGGCTGGCCCCATGATAGGTTCAGGACTGACGCGCAATTAGATCCTAACTTAAGCCGTGTACATCTCCATAATCATCCGCAAAATATGCATTTAGAGGAAGAGCCTCAGCGCTTTTTTCCCATGGGCAGGTTCGTCAACAATTTCCCAATTGAAAATCAACATGAACTCCTAAATAATCCGACAATGAAAGAAAATATGCATGAAAATGGTAGAGCATCCGAATGGGATATAGCAATGGAACCAAGTATGAACGTCGACATGCGTAACGCTCTTGATAAAAACGCCATGCCTTGGGGCTTCCACCGTCATGCCGGTTTTGGATCTGGCATACCAATAAGTGGAGCAGCACCAGTTGGACCTGGAGCAGTTGGTTTATTTCCAAATGCTAATGCAGGATGTGGAATCCCATTGCTACTAAGTTGCTCTCCATCAGTTGTATCAGGAAGCTTAGCAAAGTCTCATTCCCTTAGATACAACGATCCTGCCTTTAGGTCAGGTGATGATTTAAGATTCTATACGAAGCGTGATGCCAAAATCACTTCATAAGCTCTCCTTGAAAAAGACCTCTTAAAATAAACGACAAAGGAATTATTATGGCGTTGAACTCATAATTTTCTTAAGATGAATTTTCTTGTAATTGTATTTAGATTAAGTTATATAAATGTACATTAAACACATCACAATAAAGCAATTTGAAATCTCAATAAGCTTATTTTATTTTATTCAAGTAAAACTTCATATAAAAATATTATGATATAATGAAAATCAATTTCTAGATATTCTTTAAATTAATTTTTATTTAATAGCTTATACAGCTATGCCCCACGATTTCACTCGCATGAAACCCAATTTCGTTTTTGAATATTTGATTGATAAAAAAAATTTTAAACTCGAGTTATCTTAAAGATAATCCCTTACAACCTCATAAACTACATTTTACTTAAATTAGTATAGAAACAAAAATATTAACTTAAGCGTTTTTAAAAATGTAACGCTTGCACTGCAAAATTGGATGCCTTCTGTAGATTATACGCGTAGAAATTTTAATAGAACAGTACACAATGACGCACATAGTCAACTCTGTCTACATTTTTGTGATTTTATTGAGTTCCAATTATGTTTTAACAATTAGTGACTTTAATAATCTTGCACAGTGGAAAGAAAACAAAAATGAAAGACGAAAATATGTGAAACCATGTGATCGAGGTGCGTCAGATCCTGTTTCTAGTTTGGGCATGCAACAATCAATCCAGTTACTACACGATGAAGATCATCCAAACAACGTGTATCCATCGAGCGATATAACATTTTACCAAAACTATGACACAAATGACGCTGATTATAGTTATAATGCGATTTATCCATACGTATATAATTATGCTCCTTATCTTAGTGCAAACAAAAGACCAACAAGAACTGTATCTGTCAATAGTGATCAAGATATTTGGGATCAGCTTGTAAAAGATAGCATGATGCCTAACATTCTACCAACGATGCAAATACCATATAATAATAAACATAATGGTTACGATGATTTTTACAGACAAGCATATAATCCAATTTATACTGATGTCCCGATTGTAAGTAGTAGATGTGGAACCCCGGTCTATTTTGGTTGCACTCCAAGAATCAGTTACGATGAAAGGTTTCTGAACCAGTATCAGACACCATACATGTATCCTACTTACACAAAGGATAAAGACTTGCAGGAAAATTCTGAAAACGATAACAAAGACAACGAATCCGCTCATATTTAGTATAAATACAATAAGTGTGAGAAATTTTCTATCGACTTATTATTTAGAAATTTTTATGTCTGTCTAATCTGGTTTTATATATTTCATGTATAAATACGAAATGAATTAAAATCTTTT
Organism: Eurema mandarina; assembly: GCA_018238005.1. NCBI lineage: Eukaryota > Metazoa > Arthropoda > Insecta > Lepidoptera > Pieridae > Eurema > Eurema mandarina. The sequence goes on from DWAJ01003878.1 coordinate 5,654, forward strand.
GCAATTGTGTTTTTTTATTCCTTTTCTTTAAATACATTTTACGAGTATTAACCCAAACTAAGTATTTCGTACTTTAATGGTCTGAAACTTGACTCATTAGAAATAACTTTAGTTACTTCAAAATATATTATAATTATCTTCTTAATAAATCACAAACTAAACTAAACATTGCGAAAATAATGAATAGTTTTATTCTTAAATGAATATTGAATACCATAAACTTCAGTATTGCTTTAACAAGTCATTATATAATATTATTGCGTAGTTTCATCTATCCTCCCTAATGACGTTTTACTTTACGACGTTGAGTCTTAATATGTTATATAAATTACATGTTACGTTGTTTGTCTGCCATAAACTCCAAAACTACTGAACCGATTTTGCATTAAATTTGCATAACGTGTGCAGTTTGATCTAATTTAAAAGATATGACAGCTTACATCTCGGTATTGCTCCGGAACGGGAACTATACGAGTAAAACCGCAGGGATCGGCTAGTAATAAATACTCATTTGTTTTAGTAGTAGTTGTACATATGTCACCGGAAAATAACAAGAACAGCAAATTTATAAATTTCCTAGGAAATTTATAAACCTTCGTAGGATTCTAAACGAGAGATAAATTGTATTATTTCACGGCCACATTTTCGCAAATTTATCAATTTGCGACGTCTCGTGGTAAATTAATCAACTAACGAATATATGAATATGAATGGTCATAAGGTTCTAAATGGTTCGACCAATCACAGAAAAGCTTTTAATTTTACGCTTTTTTAAAATACGGAAAATAACACACTGGCTTCTGATTGGTTGATGTTGACAGTTATTCAACCAGTCAGAGCGCACATGACGTTTGTTTATTGCTTACTTATTATTTTACGCGTAAGTTCGGTAAATTGATAAATTTGCGAAAATGTGGCCGTAAAATTATACAATTTGTCTCTCGTTTAGAATCCTACGAAGGTTTATAAATTTCCTAGGAAATTTATAAATTTGCTGTTCTTGTTATTTTCCGGTGGCATATACATAATTTATAATTAAATTGCATCAAACTCAATATCCGGTATACATATGGGTCATATGTGACGTATCACGTGACGCACACAACCAGCTGCTAAGTTTTAAAGCGACGGGGCTTAAAAAAATATTAATAATTTTTACAGTATACCATAACAATAAAGTCTATTGTAAAATATATTATACAAAGCAGGATTTCGCAACACACACATGGGGTCAATGTATTGGTATGAGGTTAATGAAAGCATGGAGTCCGCAGGAGGATTTATATTATTATTAATTTAAATCGTAATTCAAATTCCAAATTCCAAGTTTGCCAAATCGCTTAATAAAACTAGAAGGGTCTATAACATTGTAAAATTCTGAAATTAGTCCATAACAAAAATGTAGGTACTCCTGGTATTCAGTTTCTCGTAAAAGCCGTCATAATCGTCAATCGTCCAATTATAAAATAAAAATTTATTCATTACATAGTATAAAACAAAGTCACTTAGTTGAGTTAATTCTGTATTTGGCTTAAATGTTTAAAATTACGCAACCGATTTTCATGCGTTTTTATCAGAAAGAGTGCTTCGAGAGGAAGGTTTGTGTATAATACATGCATATATGCGGGGAAAACCGCGGGGCGCGACTAGTATAAGATAAAAATCTTTGATGGTATTTACAGTTACATTCAACTACGATAGTAGAGCACGTTATTAAATTACATATCATCAAACAATGAACTGAAATACTTTTATCATTAGTAATTTTCAAAATATGATAAACGAATATGTTGGTATGATGATGTTCTGTTATATTTAATTTGTACTTAGCACGTATAATATTTATAATATAATATTTGAGTAGTCGTAGAAATACATAGATTTTTTGCATTTACATTTCAGATCATGCCATATGTCCCCCGGGTGAAATCATGGGTACAAACTTACAATGTATAATACGGCGCAGAATCTCCACGACTGAATCCCGATGGAATTACTATGATTAAGGAAGACAGAAAACATACACACAATAAAATACTCGTACAATTTAAGGCAAAAAAGAAAAGCAACAAGAAATGAAAACATAAAACATCCAAAGGGCAAGAAATTAAACCAATACATATTTAAGACATTTTTTTGTTTGATTAATATAAATTTTAGTATAAATGTTGCTTTAATTTTAAAACAGGAAACCCGTTTAGTAACTCTTGCCATATACAGGTTTAATATGGGAGGTAATTTATTGAACTTATTTTAAATATTATTGACTAAAAGAAAAATACGTTGGTATTCTTAAATGTCATTAAGCTATAACATATTTACTTCAAAATTTAAAAAAAAAAAACGATTTGTATTTTGAAGGAAATAAGAAAAACAATAAAATAGTAATACCTATCTTATTTTGTTTGCTGACAATTGTTTTTTGGTATGACATCGGGAATGCCCAAACATGTGGAATTTCCTTTAAATCTATCGCAATACAGTACTCGGTACACAACATGTTTTGAACGAAATTCTAAGAAAGAACTCTTATGACGTTGTGACGTATTTTACGTTTTGGATGGTGTTTGTTTTGCATAAACAAGCAGACGGCCTGGCGCAGCTGCGTCTGAATCGGCTGTTTGATGACGCAATGCCCTCTAATATACACAGATAACAAGATAAAATCATTTAAAAGGGTAAGAAAATACATCCCAGCAAGCATTTTGCAACGTAACTTTGCGAGTGAGGACATTTCTTGACGTTAAAAGATTTTCGGAGCCGTTGTAAAAGTCTACAAGATGAAAATCATTGCATTTCTTCTTGTCATTGCTGCTGCAACTTTTGCTCAAGGCCGCCATATCAGGACTGGTCAGGATTATAAGTGGGACTCAGTGGAAAATGAAGACGTTATACCTATGGTAAGTTTTGTCTTATAAAGACTTTTCCAAACTTTATTTTTGTGTTTTCAATATCTATAGAAATTAAGTAAACAAACTATGTATAACACAGTTTGTTTAGAGTTCAAAGATCGTTTTTGCGAGCTAACCCAATCTATAAGTATTTGTCGGTGCTTAAGTTTTGTCCCGTAGTAACCGAATAGAGATAGGAAATCTTTACACTACAAATATTTATGAAAGCTTTTCGTATATTAAGTTATTACTGAATTTCCAAATTTTATATTTCATAAACAAGATAAGAATAATAATAATTGAAAATATTTTGCAATATTGCATTAAAATCTGATGTGTCAGCTGTCCGATGTGATATGTTTATTATACATTTATGTAAATTATTTATGTAATCAAACATACAACAAAACACAAACTGATCGCAACTCGGTTCTTATAAAGGTGCGCCTTTCCATATTATAGTTCCAAGGCATTCACTATCTAGTCTATTCAGTTCCCACCTAAAACACTACCTCTTATACACAATGGGTTAAGCTAAAACCATCTTATAGTCATTATATTAATAAAAAAAACATTCTTGCCAACTAAAAAACAATTTTGTTATCGTAATAAGTCAAAGAAGCCTTTAATTGGCGTGTTATTAAAAAAAAACAAAGTAACGGTCGTTAACATATATTTTTTTTGATTTCAGAACGTGTTATTCAACTTAAAGCTGAATCGTTTTGTTCCTATAAACAACGCGTTATTCTTCAAAATCTCAGAGCCATGTGAAGCCGGCTACAAAAGGGATGCTATAGGAGTTTGCCGAGAAGTATGGGATTAAAAATAACGATAATATAATAAGAAAATAGTTATACTTCTTCTACGGTATGATTACTTAGTGTATCGAGAATATATTAATATGGTGGCTCAATACATTTTCCGAAGAACGGACTTCTCTGTGATAAAAATATATAATCGTTACTATCTATGCATTTGGTTAAAAGAAGTACCTACGCTTTTAAGTTTTCATTGTTTAAAATTGTAAATCTTGGACAAATAAAAATCAGTTTACTAATGAAATTTAGCCTGCTAACTGAACAATTATTCTTTTTATTAAGTACATACTTAATATACCTACAAGTTTCAAAAAGTATTTTGTGTACAATCAAATGTATTCATGTATGTAGAATATAGACATATCAACATTTGTAAATATTATAATAATATTGTTTTAAGATTATAGTTTTATAAATAAGAAAATTGAAATTTCAGTACCTATTTTATTTCAAGGAATAATTATATCCCTTTTCGTGAATAGGCATTTTAGCCATGTTAGCGATTTTTGAAGGATAATTGATTTCATATAAAAACGACATGTTTTTTGTTTCTTTATTACAAAAACTATTTTACATTGACAATAAGTTACCTACGGATTAACACGAATTTACATTTGGTTTAAACGGACTTATCACATTAACGTAGATACAAAAGCAATCGCACAATTTCACAATTTCAATCAATGACGTAGTAAGTATTATATATTAATAATTATGATTAGTTTAATTAAAAAGATTGGTAAAAAGATAACAATAAGATTCTCTGATAGGAATCTGTTCAAATCCGGGTCATTATTATTTATCTGTGCATCTACTACTTCACTACGTCAATTGTTTTTGACAGACTATTTTTCAATAGTAGGTACTCAAACATTTTTTACAACCTACATTTTCATAAAACAAAGCAACAACAAGAATTTAACGTTCATAACGAATGACATTTTCATAACTTTTAAATCGAATGTCACAAAAAAATCTGGAAAAGGGTTAGAAATTCACAATGTTGGCGCACGAACCAAGCTCCCTGTGCATTTGAAACTATCTTAAAAATCCATATCGCCTTTAGTAACTACTATAATGTCACTTAGTATTACTTTGGACGCAACTGGATACATTACTGAAACGTCTATACGATACATAGCACAGTTAGTGCGCAAACAGAGTTACTATTCAAAGCTTTACATAAGGGAAGCTGGGGGGAGGGTAACTGCGCCATGTCCTGAAAGGGGAGAGGGCAATGTTGCCACACCTCGTATCCAGGCCCCACGTTCACAACAAAACGACTCCACATTGTTGAGAGCTCGCATGTAAATTGTTGTTACACCTCCTGTATCAACAAAGAAATCGGCTTCTGAATTAGTAACACCGTAACTTATAAAGACAGGCCATTTACAAAAACTATGTGTAACAAATACAAACATATCTGAAGTAAAATTAATAAAAAGAATCAGAAGCATTTTAACAAATGCACCCATTATATATTTTAAGAAGTGAAGTCTAATAAATCCGATCCTGAAATAGCCGCGAATGTTTTTAACATTTATGTAGTTATTTTAAACACCAACAGCTCTCAACACTAAAATGAAAATACTTTTCTATAAACAAATAGTGCGATTCGCACAAATGTTACACTGCAGGTTTTAGCATATTGGCAAATAGAGCTTTCGAGTTAAGGATTTTAGTTTAATGTACTAACGTACATAAACTGTGTTTATAAAACTTAACAAGTGTGTTAATACTTGAATGTAAATATAGCATTTGTTTTGCGGTTATAGATGAGATCATATTATAATAAAACGTTTTGCTAACGCAAAGCCAAGTCTTAAAGGAGTAATGATACACCTATTAATTATTCGCAGTAGTCACGTCATATCCGACTTAAGCTCATTCTTACGAAGAAAAGCTTAGCCGTATTAAACAATACGAGTACAACATTTGTCAAATTTGATTCAGCCGTCCAACCATCGCAACTATTCTTTAAGATACCTTTTATTGTTTCTATAATAGAGATATTTTTTCTACATAACACAGGCTAAACTATTTAAACTTTACAACTTTTAAAACAAAACATAACACTTTATACTATCAATCATTTTTCAGCCAATAGAAAAAATTGACTTTAAAGATTTATATTGACCTTTAAGAATAATACTCTCAACGACTAACCAAGTATAAGGAGTTGTGTGCCCAAATACGCGAGCGCATGTCCATGTCTTGGTATAGACATTTCGGTTTCCATCTTCCACTGCCGGTCCTTCCAGTCCCACACGTCTATCACTCCAACACTGCTTGGCGTTTTGTCCTTTATACCAATCCATACAAATATTATAAATGCGAAAGTAACTCTGTCTGTCTGTCTGTCTTTCCATCACGCTAAAACTACTAAACCGATTAGAACGAAATTCGGTACACAGATGGTCTAGAGCCTGAGGAAGGACATAGGCTACTTTTTTTTAAATAAACCCCCAAAAGGTTGCGCGAGGGTTGAAACTTTTTATAATTTTACCCTTTCAAGTCCATACCGCTGAACCGATTGTAATGAAATTTGGTAAACAGATGGTCTAGAGCCTGAGATAAAACATAGGCTACTTTTTAACTGGAAAAAAGTGTTATAAAGGGGGAAAGGGGGTCAAAGTTTATCTGAAAGTCCACGCGGACGGAGTCGCGGGCAACAGCTAGGAAACATATAAATGTTTAGTACCAGTTAAATACGGAAACCGTTAGGTATTATAGTACCCATATATTATAACCTCACAAATAATGTAGCTTTCTATTAGATAATAATTATCTAAATTGGTATACTCAATCCAGGGACGATAAGATAAGAACTTATGTCGATATAACATCAAGCATCACTTATAATAATACATATGTATGAAATTATTACTTTCTCTAAATATAATATACCTTTTCTGATATTTTTCCAGCGCCACCGATGATGTACAGTTTATCGTTCATAGAAAATAACGTCGCAAAGCATCTTGGAAAACGTAGGCTGTGAATTTCCGTCCACCTTTAAGCGTTAAATTTAACTATGAACATGATAAGATATATTTATTATTGTCTTCTATTTTCGACACCTATATACACAAGTATTTGACGCTACATCATTAAATCTTTATCAGGATCAGTTACTCTATACTTGTAGAAAACAGGAACATAATATACTTAGATATTAAAATATATCTCTCTATAGGTAAATCCTACGTCCTACTTTATAAATTACTAGCAGACCCGTGCCCACTTCGTTGGGCATAATGTTAACAATCCTTTTTTTTATAGCCTATGACACTCAGCAATGATGTGGCTTTCTATTGGTGAAAGAATTTTTAAAATCGGTTCAGTGGATCCCGAGATTATCCCCCACAATTTAACAAACACACAAACTTTACTTCTTTATAATATTAGTAAAGATAAATATCATAAAGAAAAATATAGGTAATACCTTAATGCATTATATTTTTATTTGCATGATGAAAAATATGATAACCAAAGCATTTTTATTACAGGTACAGTTGCGTAACTAATAGAACAAAGTTAAATCTGACTAAGCATTTCACAATAGAAATCATAATGGTTATTTATAATTCAATATATAAGACTGTATTTGTAATTAATTCTGCGTCTATTTTCTGATTCGCTTCCAATACGTTTTTCCATATTATAACAGGCATATATTTTACTAAAGTAGTTAACATTGCTAATTAAAAGACATTTTCAAAATAAGTACACTAAATCTAATCATAAGTTGACACATACTTGTGTACTTAACCTCTTAATTCAAAAAATCCTATTTATATAGATACAATACAATACAATACTTTTGAATATTTCAACTGTAATTTGATCTAATCATATCTATGCAAGTCGTATATTATATAAATGATATTTAAGCCAAAGTCGTAGATTAAACAAATAATATTCAAACCATACTCGTTAGTTTTAGAGTTATAGCATTCCACAATCTTGCAGACGGGTCTCTTCTTCTCGCCGGTCATGCCGCCAGCGACCCAGATATACTCCCGATATTTCACTGAGGCAACGGCCATACGAGCTACCCCCATAGACCTGACTTCACTCCACGACCCCGTCCTGGGGTCAAACCTTTCCACTGATCGTAGTACTCTGAAATAAATATGTTTTTAGAAAAGCTTGTTTGTTGTTTTTATTTTAAGGATACTGAGCTTGGCGAAATGTGATCTTAGTATAAGAATAATATCGAATATTTGGGATCGATTTTTAGATCTAGATCGGCTAATTGGTAACTGCTCAATATCGAACCACGGGGGCCATATGGGCAGCCATTTTTATTAGACTGGTCCAGAATCCTCCCTTTAATTCAGAGGAAGATGAATATTATTAGCAAATAGAATTAATACGATTATTCACCAATTACATTAATTAATTATAGACATTATGTATTGTATTGTGACACTATGTATTGCATGTATGTATTTACAAAAGAAAAGTATGTATATGTAATTTATTCCGTTATCTAGTTGCCATAACACAAGCTTCGGCTTAGCTTGGAACTAGATGGCGCTGTGTATAAATGTCCTGA
>DWAJ01003879.1:0-13923 GCA_018238005.1 Eurema mandarina
AGTTAGACGCTTGAAATTTGGCATGCAGATACCGTAGGAAACTTAAAGGTTAGTTTGCAACAGGATATTGTGAAATTCCCACGGGAACGGGAGAAAGCGGGAAAAACATTTGTATGAAAAAATCTAGGAAAAAAGGATATAAGGGAGGGCCACGCGGACGGAGTCGCAGGCAACAGCTAGTTTTTAAAAATGTCGTCCATTTGCGTAGCTCTCAAATTGCCTGGCAGAAATTAGTATTAAAATTCGTCGCTTATACTACTTTGTACTTTTTTTCTCTATACAGTAAGTTATTTTAAATAAATAAAAAGATGCCTTTATATGTCTTTAATATATGTAATACCCAATAACACAATATTCCGAAACTGAAGTAACTGTCGAGACTAACACTCAAAGACGATCTCTTCCAAGCAACCAACATCAATAAAAAACACCTAAACAAACCTGGCATTATGATTATAAAAATACAGTATACATATTATGTAGTTATAAATAGAAATAATGTTACACGAGTCCCGTCGATTTTCCACGAAGGCGGCGAAGCTGCGATATTTATGCAAATGCCTGTTTGAAGATTTTATTGAAAGTCAATTTTTCCTTGTAGCGTGAAATATTATTGGTGTTAGTTGTAACGAGGTATATTGAATTCGCTCTCCAGACGGCCTTGGGCGGCGTAACGGGCGACATTTTGAATAAATGCGGGCTAAAGAGCGCCATTCTTTGTGTAGAAACTGTACACAAGTAAATTATCTTGCTGCTTTTTGTACGGATTTATTTGAAAATGTTCTTTTATAGAATGGAAATAGTAGGTTTAGAAGTGAAAGTTTAAGAATCATTCTATAACTATGGAATAGATATCGTATTTCTAGCAGAGTATATTGATTTTGAATTTATTTACATAAAAATATGGTACGTAAGTATATAAAAATATGGTATGTTTTTACTGAAGAAGCTGAAATATAATACTCCCTGTTCCATTATAAGCTTTATGCTGTGGTTTTGTCTGTTGGGATACTACACCAATACACGAGAGAAGCTATGGTCTTATAATGAGGTAGTTGTGTTGGTTACGTTTTTAGAAAAAAAATTATAAGGCACACTTTTAAGTGAGTTAATATATAATAATAAGTAAGCATATTATTTAAGACAGTTTTGAATTTTAACAAGATATAAAGTTATAAAGATACACACGACCGCCTTGAAAATCTACCTGACCTTTGTCGTCTAGGGTAACTTACTTACTCCACTAAAAACAGGATGCATATTCATTTTTTATTCTTCCTACATATTATATTGCCAGCTTCTCAGAGGACATATGCCCATATCCCGTAGTAAGCTTCTTGATAACAACAATGTCTGCTCGGAGGAGATTACACGATATATGTCGCAACGGGTGAGGGTTGGAATTTTGGTCTTCGTAATGAAAGTGGGAAATCCATTTACGTGGAATTTTAGCAAAAACTGAGCGAACAGAAAGTATGTATACACTATACAGTGTGTTACAAAACATGTGTCCGATACCGAAGGGTAACATTCTCTATCTGAAAACCTTTTTGAATAAAATAAAATAAAAAATCTACATCTAAAAATAATAATGCAATAAAGTTTTAAAGATTATGTTTCTAGTGAAAAATTTACACAAATTGAAGGAAATTCATAAAATGCTGGCAGCTCACGTAACTACAGTTCGTAGACCGTGAACGCGCGACGGTGTTGCCATGTGAGTTTAAGAGACGCAGGAAAGTTTAAATATCCATCAAATTTTAATATCTCTTAAAAGTAAACTGTAGCATATAGTGGTGAACTTACCATCCATTAAAAATATATATTATTTATAATTTTAATTTTGTTGTAAATGTAAAATAAAGAAATTCCCTATAACATCTAATAAGCAACAATCATAGTTTTTGGACATTAAACGAATTCTATATATCAATAGCCTCAGAACATAGTTAAGACCATAAGTGCACTTAATTGCTCCGGAAATGGCTCGGAGTTGTTTGCGAAAGAAATAAACTTTTAACTATTTGCCATTACCTTGATTGTTTGTTTTGACATTGCGAACTCAGGTTAGTATTAGGGAGTAAAGTTCAAGATAACTAGAATAGAAATGTTATTTGATTAGAGTACCTATTTAAGTTGACTTACATTTTTAGCAAGTTTCCTAGTATCCATTGCAACGTGTTTGAAAATAAGTTACTTATGTTAAAATGTAAGTAAAAAGTATAAAATTAATTTGTTTGAAGTTTAGCATGCAGATAGATAGATATTAGGATAATATAATATAGGAAAGGAATCAATGCAAAGGTTATTGTGGTTATTATTTTCACCACAGTATTACGATGTAAACGGAAAATGCAGGATAAAAGTGATAAAAATACACGAAAAAGACGGGACGACACGAAAAACCTACACTTTATTTTTGTTTTGTTATAGTCTTATACCTATTAATCCATCATATTTAATATTTAATACATAATAATTTTTATAAGAAACTCTATGCCGTTCTTAATTAAGCAAAAACATTATATATACATATAAGCAAGCGACGAAATTAATAGAATTATAACTCGCGCGAAACTTACAAGTTAGATAAATGAAGGCGAAATAGAAGAGGAAGCTTAAATGAACTAGTGGAGGCAAGTTTAATCGCTACGTAATCGCTCAGGGCGCTCCGACACGTTATAAAATAAACGGAGACTTTGCTTTAATTTGTTGTATTAGTGTATTTTTTAAAATACTAGCTGTTGCCCGCGACTCCGTTCGCGTGGACTTTCATATAAACTTTAACCCCCCCTTATAAAGTTATAAAGGTTTAATTTTTCTAAGATGTATTCTGCTATTCGGGGCGGGGATAAATCCAACGGACCAAAAACTATGAAAATTAGTCTAACCGATCTCGAGTTATAAGTACTGTAACAAACCCGTCGTTGTTTTATAAATATTATAAGGTTTTATTAATATTATAGGTTATAATATGCATCACGTTTAATATAAGGATCATAAATGCCTTGTTAGTCTTTTTAAAAGGCTACGTTGAAAAAGCGTGGGCTATGTATTTAGACTGATATTGACGCATTATACAAGAAAGAGACCGCTTTTATTTGTTGATTTACTATTTTTATATAAAGGACAGCTTTTAGTATCTCATTTTAAGGAGATATAATTGCGTTGCTGGTCTATTTAGAGGCTAAGGCTACTTTGAAAAATAGCATGGGCTATGCTTATGGTGTTATATTAGCATCATACACTAGACGGAGACTGCTATATTTTGGTTTATTAGTATTATTTTTAAATAATGGAGAGAGTTTAATATGTGGGACATTTATTGATTAATATGCGAAGGCTAAGTCGAAAATATGGGTTATGCTTTTAGACTGATATGAGCAAGCGTAGCTGACATGGTACCTTTACGACTTTACTTCCATTTTATGAGGACTTTCGAACCATGTACGAGTAAGCTGTACTCACGAAATAGTTGACAAAAGGTACCAATATAACATATGCTTTTCGTCCTGGAAGCAAGTTGGTATATAAAGATTACTCTAATATTAAACTCGTCAGATATGAAGTTACATTTGATATTTTCAAGAACGTGGTAGGACCATATTCAACATCTTTTTCCTAAATCTTTCTTTCCGTAAATTTATTAAAATCGGTCTACATTTTTAGGAACTTTACCTTTAAGTTCCTCGAAATGAGATATATAATATGTAACAAAGAGATTTTATAGTAGGTGATGTGTGACGATGATTAAATAAGGAAAATAATTTGTATATTTCTAGTTGGATAAAGGATAGAGAAATGATTATATGAGTAGACAGATCGAATTAACACTCTAAGTGGCAAGTTGAATAGTGAAGCAATCGCTCAAGGCGCCGACCCGAGATGAATAACGAACTATATTCTGTATATTTAGAAGAAGTTTTCTCGTTGTCTTAAGCGTTTAGGATTTTCAAATGATATAATAGAATTAAGAATTTCATTGCTTAATAAAAAGTTGGTAGGTACTCCTTTGAGTTATATTTAATTAAAATTCAATTCGTAGGTACAGTCAACAAAAAAGTAATTAAGCCTTCTTTTTAAAAAGCTAGTGTTGTGCAATTATACCGGCAGGCTATATTCAGAAAAGCTCCTTAAGACAGAAATAAATAAATAAACAAACGAAACTTATCTCCAAGCACAACCTTACATCCTACTTAATAAACTAATCTATTAAAGAATGTCAGTGACCCCGAGCAAGCAGAATATCCAACTTCAAGCTGCCCTGAGGCGGTTTTTACGTTTACAAGTTGACATTTGCTGAACATTATTCACACGTAAGTGTCTGAAATACATAACAGTTTACTGATACTAAAATTCTTACAAATAACGTAATCTTTGGAAAAGTGAATTGCTATTTGCCATTTTTAATAATAATATTTAAATAAGTCCAGAATTTTTAATTTTTGAATCCATCTCCAATAACAAACTTGACTTTTAATATAGTAATATTTGCCATCTATTTATCAAGTACTACAAGCTAAAGCAAGTAAGACGACGCTGTTAAAAGCGCTCTAAGGTATCATCATTATTATCTGTGGTATAAATTTTGACCTTATAATTCATTACTATTAAAAGTCCAACGCATTAAAACTAAACTAGGCTTGCAAAATAAGCTTTATTAGTAAAGATTGACGTACTATAGTATCATTATTATTATCTTTGGTATTAATTAAAGGTCACTTCTCCCTATTAAAAATCCAACTAATTAAAAGATAAAAAGACTTGAAAAATAAGCTTTATTAGCAAAGATATAAGCTTGAAATCCGAAGCGATAAAGCAAATGATTTTAATTGGGTCTAAGTTGAATGAATTATCTTGTACATCGCGAGGACTTTTACCATTCAATCATTATTTGGGTCGCACGGACTGACCTGATTTACGATTGTAATATTTTATGTATTATTGATAATTAGCCGGGTAAAAACGAGAGGAAAATACAACAAAACAAGAACCCCAAAACATGTTACAGTTCCTTTTAATATTATTACGTTGTTATTTTGCTTATAAATTTGTAGGATGAAATAAAATTGGAATACGGGAATGTAAAACGAATATGTTTGTTGTCCATTTTGAAATTAAAATAATAGAAAGAAAAAAAAAATAATTAAAAGAGTAGTCAAAATAGTACAGCAATGCACTTATGATATAAATCATATCATAATAATTCTATTCATTAAATGTTTTCGCCACCTAAATCCTTCTATTAGTGGTTGCCTGGAAGAGATTACTTTAAAGTAATAAGCTCGCTAGTTTCTATTTAATTCTAAATTATTATTAGTAAGTTAGTATTTGTAATACATATTATGTTGTAATGTTATGTAATTAAGAATGTAATTTAATAAATAATTTCATATTAAGTGAATTTTAGATATCCGTAGGTAAGTATTAATTCAACAGGGCATTAAAATTGCGCGTACATTATTTTTCAATCTACAACTATCGATATTATAAAAAAGAAGCTTACGTGAACAAAACCCCAGTTCAAACTGTAAATAATAAAGTATCGCGACTCGATTCAACAATTCCCGTCGCAAACCCGAATGTTCGCGAAGTTTCGGGCCAAATAACAATACCGTTACGTAATCCCAACTAAAAGCATTTAAACTAAACGAGTGTTCTTAGCCGAGCATCTCATTACTTTGTCGGGAACAAACGGGAACTAATCTGTGAGAAAATTAAGGAATTACGCCTTGGTGAGAACTTGAATGGAAATTGTTAATAGAGGAATGCAACAGCTGTACCTACAGGCGGTGGGAATTAACGGGCTTTGTTTGGAATACGACGTTCGGCACGTACGATGTACGTCGGATTTTAGAAAGAGACCGACGGCTTTAAAGGTCCTGATAGAGCGTTGTCCCTTTCGCACAAGATTGAATTATCTAATATACAGACAGTAAGTGTTCCAAAAACTGAATTTGCAAAATTCAAAAATTTCGATCAAGTTACAAACTCAGAAAAATATTTAAAATTTAGTGCCTATAAGATTTAAAACAGATATATGCAAGTATGTATACATGTACATGTACATATAAAACAAAGCCAAAATATTATTGCCAGTTTTTCTCTGTAAAAACTACTTTCCGTATCGTTACCCACACCTTATATAGTATGACGATTCAAGTGTTTCTTTATATATTATATAGCCTAGCTTAATAAAGATATATTTGGCTTCGTTTGAATTCCCTTGTAAGTCTGAGACTTGAAATAATCCTGATACCGCAAAAGTAATAATTACGTCTAGACGAGCGATGGTCCGATCAGACCCGACTGAATCCAATCACTGAATTCAAATGTTGAATTAGCCGCTATCACTATCGGTAAGAGATTTTAAGCAACTGAGAAGACTCATGATTATAGGAGGAGTGTGGCGTTATTAGCCATTATGAGTTCTAAACGTAATTTATAAATATAAACCCTAAAATGTGTTGTTTATTTGATAATTCTAATAAGATAATTCTGTTTTTAGAATAATCCTAATGTGCGAGCATCGTTCTAAAGCAAAAACAAGATATGAGTGAAAAAAAAATTAATTAATTTTTTTAAACAGGTTAAACAACTTTACAAACAAACAAACAAATTTTCACATTTATAATATTTATAAGATTATTTTTTTATCCTTTTCTTACAATACTAGAGTAATTTCAGTATGTAATATATATGTTCTATATACAAGCAAATCAGTTTAGGGCTTAAGGGTTAAAGCGTAACCTACTGACCGATATATATTTAACCAAGAAGTCTTTTAGTTTAGCAATAACGATAAGTCTATCCCTTTTCTTTCCTCCTAAATAGAAAAGAAAAGAAAACACCTTTTCTTCTAACTGTTTTTATTTTAAGATACTTAAGGAAATCCTAAAACTCTAAAGAAGATGCAAGTTACGTCTGTAATGTTTTAATTTGAAATCAGTTTCGCAATTTTACAGGTGGAATTTCAAATAAAGTGTAATAGTAGGATTCTTTCACGCGTCGTGTTCAGATATTGAAGGGAGGTCTTACGAGGAATTCATTTTATTGCCACTTCACTCAAATGGCGACGCAGAGATAAAAATATTCGCGCTTTATCAAGAGATTACGAAGATTCTAGAAACTCTTATAGGTTTTGTTTATACCGTGTGGCGCAGTGGTAAGTCTGGTAACACAAATGCTTTCTGCGCGAAGGTTCCTGGGTTCGATTCCAACATCGGAAAATATATTTGTAATTTACATTTGTATTTTTCTGGGTTCTGGGTGTTGCTATGTATTGTATGTATGTATTTACAAAAGAAAAGTATGTATATGTAATTTATTCCGTTGTCTAGTTGCCATAACATAAGCTTCGGCTTAGCTTGGAACTAGATGGCGCTGTGTATAAATGTCCTGAAAATATTTATTTTTTTATTTATATTATAAGAATCATGTATTGTAGAGGAAATAATTAAAATAAACTATTATTATACCAAATCACCAAAGGTCAATATAGTTTACTACTAGCTGTTGCCCGGGACTCCATTCGTGGTGGACTTTCATATAAACTTTGAACCCCACTTATTGCCCTGATTTCTAGTTAAAAAGTAGCCTACCTCTTTTCTCAGGCCCTGGAACATCTAAATACCAAATTTCATTACAATAGGTCCAGTAGTTTTAGCGTGAAAACGTAACAGACAGACAGAGTTACTTTCGTATTTATTATATTAGTAGGGATTTTTAAATCATGTCTCTAAATTTTATCGTTCTGATATTGGTATGATTGCATATATACAAGGGAATGGCAAAGGAATCAAACTTAAAGCTATAAACTTTTGTAAGTAGCATCATTATAGACTACACATATAGAGAAACGTATAAAAGCTGAATATTTGTAATTAAAATACTCCCTGTATTTTATTTTAATCAAAGGGGTGATCCAAGATTTTAATTTGTGTGATTGATGAATGATGAATTGATGTGCATATTGCAAAAATTAGTGGTTGAGTTTAACTAGCACTTGTCTTGTCTTTAGTGGTTGAGTTTAACTAGCACTTGTCTTGCCTTTAGTGGTTGAGTTTAACTAGCACTTGTCTGGTCTTTAGTGGTTGAGTTTAACTGGCACTTGTCTTGTTCATTTCTTGAACTTCCAAATGTACTCTGACTTCAACAGTAATAAGAAAAGAGAACTCATCGAACACAGTTTTCATAACCAGTTCGGGAATCTTTGAGGCACCACACTCGCTTGGTCTTGGGCCACAAAACATTAATGAGATAATGAAAATTATTATATTTTTACTTCAATTATAAAGTGATGTGGTATAGGATGTTAAAGTGAATTGAATTGCGATGGCAGAGCACATTGCTGCATTAATTATTTCTCGCCACAAATTCCAGCCACGTCGCCTACGGGTGATCGCCTGGGAATCGGATCTAGTTAATAATCACTTAACTCATAGACTACTCTATGTACCTACAGTCTACACATTTTATCCACTAGGAAACTCAGTGTAATTTTTTACTTATATGGTCTTCATGCTATTGTTAGAAGTGGGACGAATTGAAATGGAACGGGACGAATCGTAAATAATTTCGTCTACAACTATTAGAAAAGAACCATTATTTTGGAAGTCTGTTTATTCTTTAATATTTAAAACTGAAGAGTTTTACTGAACGTGCTAATGTCTCGAACTACATAGGTATAGGTATGGTAGTGGTATCGTTAGTACATCCATTAGTAGGTAGTTAGTAGAATCTCCAATACAAATTTCAAATAAAAATATATCTATAGTATTACTTTAAGCTTAGCGATTGTTTAAGTAACTGGTACGCAGCTGACACCGACAGCTAAACGAATCTAGTTCTATATAATTATATTATATAACATTAATATCTATCTACTCATTTACTGATCTTATTAATTAAACATTTAGAAAGCAATGCTAGTTACTAAGTTCATTGCAAATAAGATTTTTCAATGGATCCCTCTTCAGTTAAGATCAAAGTCCATTTCCTCAGGTAAAAAGGCAACGAACTACTAAGGACTCATAAAAAGGCAATTCATTTAAGTTACGACTAGTTCCCAAGTTTAACAGAGGTGCAATTTCGCGAACCTTTAAGTAAAGTTCGAAGCGGAGTTATCGGAACTTATTCAGTTAGGTAGGTCTCGGAGTCTCGGAGTAATAAAGAAAAATAAAACCGAACAGAAAAGCTGCTTATTTTGTTTTATACTACAAGGCTGGTTGCATAATGGTTCTGGACTATATTTTATTTTTGGTAGTTATCTAATAGATAATAAGGGTCGCCTGATTAAAACGGATATCTGCTCATGGACTGTCATGAAGGTGAGCACCCATTTTTTACGGGGAAAAATCCTCTTACATATTGAGAACCCTGCGAATGTGTTGTTGGACTTTGATTAACTAATCTATTATCAGAATCGATATCAAAGATGAAATATGGTTGCCCAAAAGAACAGGGTTAGAAGCGTATAAACATAGTAAGGAGAATCTCATTTTAATGTTGAGCATAACTACTGAAAACAAATAGTTATTATAGAACTTATAAAATATAGATAGAAATGTCTAATGTTTATGATATCTCATCTTTATATTTCTTCTAGATCATAACTCCTTCGCTTTTCCTATGTTTTCTAGCCTGGTACATCACTCAACTACATATCTAAAAAATCGTCACCCAATATGCATCTGCCCTACGCCCAAAGACGCAGAACAAACCGACGGAATGATTCTTTTATAAAACTTTCGCAGAACGTGTAATTTATGGAATCGTCTCCGTTATGAATGTCGTGACTTTATTATTCTGTGAAATAGAACGTATTGTCGCCAACTTCGACCGTTCATGAAGTTGACTTCGTTATGGGTTCAGTTCAATCACTGTTGCTATGTGTTTTCTTGTTATTGTACTACTCATTTAACTCGCTCCGGTAGCTCATAAAAAGTTATGTCTTACGTATAATTAATTATTAATTAGCTCCTTAAAAAGTTTTCTTTATGGTTATTAATAAGTAATTTAAAAACTCATTTAATTACAAAAACAAATGTTAAATTAAATTTTTTTTTCTTATTACAATGACGTTGCAATTATAAATATATTTTTATCATAGTATTCCAACCACACACACACACCACACACATATCCACACATATACGAACAAAGCTTCGTACATTAGCATCAATCTAACGAAATTGAACAATCTAGTTTCGGCTAAGCAAGACGAGCTGTGTTAAGTTTCTAGACGTTTCTCGAAGGATTGATTCCTCGTATTGATTAACGAGTACCTAGTAACTATTCAGTTCACAAGAGATGCATGCGCGGTCAACAGAGGATATAGATTCAAAATTATTATGACTATATAGGAAATCTTTAACTAAGAGGAGGAGAGCAAGTTTTCATACTAAGAATATTCCAAAAAAAATAACCATTTATTGTAGTCATGTTTGTAAATTTTGTCACGGCGAATTAAATATTTTGAATGCAATATTGCTATAAAAATGTTATGTAAACAAATCAAATGTATGGTTGGGTCATGCCATGTATCAGCATAGGTGAAGTCTTCTGTATGTAGCACCACCCTCTTATTGAAAATAAGTTGCATAATATTAAACTGTATATTTTCAAAGAAGCCCCAGTTAGTTCTTCTTTGTTAGAAGTCTCTTTTTTATCTGATTTAAAGGACGACATTTTGACTTACTTGCAGTAAAGGTAATATTCTTGCCAGTTGAAAAATAAATAGCACTAGCTTGTAAATCGAAAATGCTGATTAAAAATTTTCCCGAACTAAACTGGGATCGGAAAACATCAAAGAGGCGGGATCCAATGAAACCTGTTCGTTCAAACGTTGTTAGAATTATTTAAGGTCCGTTTTCGTGATGCAAGTATGTGTATGTTGCATACTATATGAGTGAAACTTTACATGATTTGATTGGGCTTAAACAGGAGTCTAGGTGCTGTACATATCATAGCTGTACATATCACGATATAGACTGCAATGAACACAGAACAGTAAAATTTTGGTCGGTAGAAGAATGCCATAACTCAGGGTCTTTTCCCTAATGCTCCCTAATCTGTTCTGTGAAAACTTTCTCAATTTAAAACCATAGTCCAAAATGAGGTTCAAAGAATCTAGATACAGGACTTGTAAATTGAGACTTTTTTTTAGTTTAATTGATAGTCATCAATGTGTCATTATTTTGTTAAAATAATTTCCAAAGTCGGTTCAATAGAAGAGGCAAGCCCCTACAACATACCTTAAGCCCTTAACATTATAATATTGTCAATATACCTCCTTCGCATAGAATTTCGTAGATCTGGCAATATTGTATTAATTGAAGACGTACGGATAGTAATTGAATGGTAATGGCGTCTGTAATGTGCTAAACTGCGGTGAGCTGGTGTAATATTACAGATTATTGTGTAGTAAGGAGTGCTGTTGACAGATAATTAAATTTATCATCCATAACTATACGAATATTGTAAAGAGAGGCTTGTTAGATGTGATGTTAAATGAGGTAGATTTGAGATTTACGGAACAGATTTTGAGGAAGAATTTTAATTTTATTTTTTTAAGAATATTTAATGACTGGAGTAACTATTTCATAGCCACAAAATAGCCAAAATAGGTTTTACTGCTTTCGGAAACAGGCTTAAAGCGTTTTGTTATTGTATTTGGTAAATTAAGAATTCGTTATATTATTTATCAACAATTAAGCGTATGAGGAAAATTATAAATAAAGGCATATTACGATGTTTGAGTTCTAAGTAAAAACATTTTCAGAATAACCTTTTTACGATATTTGTGTATAAGCGTGTTAAACCAGAAAACAAGTAATTATAATAAAAAAAAAGAAAATTTCTAAAAGCTTTCTAAATCGGTGGAACATAAATGTTTTGCAACACCATGACAACAAAAGTGTTACTATATGTATAGACTTTTTCTTCTTCTTCTTTTCTTGGTTAAATGGCAGTGCTGCGTTATCGTAATTTTGCCAATGTCTAGTAGTTGTAGATAAAATAAGTTTGAGGGTCGATATTCGGTTGTGGCAATAAGCAACACGTGCTTTCAATACCACAGACAAACATCGACATCGATAGGCTAGACTTAACTCTAAATGATATTGTAGTGTATCGCAATATAAAAATATCGCTAGGAACAAATTGAACGTAATTTTACTGAGCACGCGAGGCGCGGTAATTAGGTTTTCTGCCTGACCTAACTCGAGCGATACAATCTATGTCTAAAAGTCTAGTCTACTTGTGGTATTTTCTTGTTACATTTATACTCAAAACTTTTCAGTCTGTTAAAACAATGTAAGAAAAGTTTTCCAACATGTGTGTCAGTTACAAGTATGTATAATTATTGAATGTGATGATGAGTGATTAGAGGATGTTCGTCTGATGACAAGCCACCTTCGTCTATGGAAAAACGTAAAGCTAAATGCCTCTCAAATGCGTTACCGACCTTATGAAATGAGGAAGATGATAGAGTGTACGAAATAGGTGATCAAAGTTTAAGAAATAAAAAAAGGATAAAGAATGTTGATAGATTTTTTAGGCTCAAAAAAACGACTCACATCCTATTATCTTCTTCTTGTACCAAAGCTTTCATTAAGTTTGGTAGTGGTAGTTTAGCATTATCATATTCTTAATATCTAGATATTAAGATATATAATGATATATGATGATAAAATTATGATCTACATCGTTTCTTATCACATCGTTTCAGTTCAAAATATTTTAAAGTTAAGTTAAAAATGTAAATGCATTATACGCTATCAATGTTTTTTTTAGAAAACCAGACACTACCCGGAAAATCTCTTCGAATAATAAATGATTACTTCACCTGATGTTTATCTAAAGTAAGTATTTCTTACATTACTTGGTTGCTTTCACAAGACAATCGCACTTAAGGGACATGTCCTACATAAGATTTATTATTAGTCCAAATGCGAGAAAAGTATATAACATTTTTGGGTTAACAAAAATATTCAATTTAACGTTATCTGCTAGTATTCAGAAAAAAAATGCTTATTGTCACCTTTATAAATGAATGACAAAAAATAGCATTATAGGTAATTTTCTTAGACTAAAAGAATTATATCTTTTAGTCTAAGGCCCTTTTGTAATCTTAATTTGTAATTCACAGCAGAACTGTATTGAAAGTTTGTAATTTCTTGTTTTAATTCTATAAATATAAGAGAAACGTAAAGATACACTAATTATTAAGGAAATCAAAAACTGATTGACCAGATCTTCGTTAGATGGGAACGAGTCAAACCATACTTTTAATTAAGAGAGCTTGACTAACCTCAAGTGTTAGCTTAGTAATATGCTTCATTTAAGAATGGTTCGGAAGATTTTATCCAGAATAAGAATTTTTGTATTTTAGCTAATGACTCGCTCTGACTTATAATACAGATTTGATTATTTTTATAGTACACAATATTATGTTTTTTTTCCATACTATTATTATAAATAAGGAAAGTTTGTGTGTTTGTTAAATTGTAAGGGGTAATCTCGGTTCAGTAGACTGAACCGATTTTAAAAATTCTTTCACTAATAGAAAGCCACATTATTGCTGAGTATCGAGGGCTATATAAATTATGCCCAACGAAGGGGGCACGGATCAGCTAGTTTTAAAATAAAGTCTGTACTTCTAAGTCTTGTATTTTTTACGTAGAGCCTAAAAACAAAGTAGGGGGCCACATTGCATGTACAGTACCGTATGTACGTAGCCAACAGTCTTTTAAATAGTACATTAAAAATTCATTGAATAACATTTCAAAACGTTTGTATGCGCATAGCGTAAACAATTCCAAGTCAAAGTCAAAAGTATCTATATTCAATCAGGCTACATTTGGTAACATTTTTGATTCCTCATGTATTACAAAACATTTCGCCGTTAAACTAAGGTTTGCC